>SJYX01010750.1:238677-289555 GCA_006410675.1 Oreotragus oreotragus
TCTAGTTTCATTCTTTTACAAGTGGTTGACCAGTTTTCCCAGCACCACTTGTTAAAGAGACTGTCTTTACTCCATTGTATATTCTTGCCTCCTTTGTCAAAGATAAGGTGTCCGTATGTGTGTGGATTTATCTCTGGGCTTTCTATTTTGTTCCATTGATCTATATTTCTGTCTTTGTGCCAGTACCATACTGTCTTGATGACTGTGGCTTTGTAGTAGAGCCTGAAGTCAGGTAAGTTGATTACTCCAGTTCCATTCTTCTTTCTCAAAATTGCTTTGGCTATTCGAGGTTTTTTCTATTTCCATACAAATCTTGAAATTATTTGTTCTAGTTTTGTGAAAAATACTGCTGGTAGCTGATTTTTTTGTAGAACAAATAAAGAGGCTTAGAGCTTTATAAAAGCTCCCCATTTCATTTCCTTGATGTTCAAATATTAATGTACACGCTATCCTTCAGAGTATATTAGAAAGGCATAATAGGTTGAGATATTTAACACAGTATCTAAAATTTGAGACCAATATTTATGTACTTAAACATGATAATCAGTTGTTTTTTTAACCAGCAAATAAAATACACTGAGTGAACAGCAAATCTTTCTGGCATCATTCAGATTAGCTTATTCAAGTGAAGCTAGCATTTCCTGGGTACAGCAGTGTGCCAGGCATTTTGTTTTGCTGTTCAGCTAAAGTCAAATTCTTATGGTCACACATACATCTAGACAGCTAAATAATATAAACCCAAAATGTGACCACAGAAAATCAGGAAGAAAAAAATTGCTGAGAATCACCTTTTTGGAAAAACACAATCAAACTGTAAAATAATTGAGAATATTAATGACTGTAAATGATCTAACTAATGACCTCAATGTTTGCTCTTGTGTAAGTGTTAATATTTAGACAAAATCCACTATTTGCAGCTGATTCAAAGCCTGCAGATTGTGATATTGATCATACCATTGATTTGCTGTCTGGCAGCAAGAAAAGCACTTAATGCTGTCAGTACTTCTGAAAATATGGAGTTGAATGTGTTCATGATATTGTTTTGACAATTTAGTGGTAAAATGTCAAAATATTCACCAGTCAACATATTTTAATAATGTCATTTTCATGAATTTCTAATATGAATGCCAATGTGTAGTCACATTTTAAAAACTAATTTATTTTTTTTTCTGTGATGCCCATCACTTCACAATTGATATAGAGTAGAATTTCTTAAAATACAGTGAAAATCTATTCAAGGCAAAATTAAAAATATGATTAGGTTAATGTTTTGAACAGTATGACAAGATTGTGTCTTGTCACCCTGCTTGTTTACCATATATACAGAACAAATTATGAGAAATGTTGGGTGGACAAATCACAAACTGGAATCAAGATTGCTGGTAGAAGTACCAATAACCTCAGATATGCAGTTGACACCACCCTGATGGGAGAAAGTGAAGAGGAACTAAACAGCCTCTTGATGAAGGTGAAAGAGGAGACTGAAAAAGCTGACTTTAAATTCAACATTCAAAAAACGAAGACCATGATATCTAGTCCCATCACTGCATGACAGATAGAAGAGGAGAAAGTGGAAGCAGTGATAGTTTCTATTTCCTTGGTCTCCAAGATCACTGTGGACAGTGACTGGAGCCATGAAACTAGAAGAGACTTGCTCCTTGGGAGGAAAGCTATGACAAACCTAGACAGTGTATGATGCTTTTGAACAGTGGTGTTGGAGAAAACTCTTGAGAGTTCCTTGGACTGCAAGGAGATCCAACCAGTTCATCCTAAAGGAAATCAGTCCAGAAAATTCATGGGAAGGACTGATGCTGAAACTGAAACTCTTAATACTTTGGCCACCTGATACAAAGAACTGACTCATTGGAAAAAAGCCTGATGCTGGGAAAGATTGAAGGTAGGAGGAGAAGGGGACAACAGAGGATGAGATGGTTAGATGGCATCACCGATTTAATGGACATGAGTTTGGGTAAACTCTGGGAGTTGATGATGGACAGGGAGGCCTGGCATACTGCAGTCCATGGGCTCACAAAGAGTCAGACACGACTGAGNGATGCTGGGAAAGATTGAAGGTAGGAGGAGAAGGGGACAACAGAGGATGAGATGGTTAGATGGCATCACCGATTTAATGGACATGAGTTTGGGTAAACTCTGGGAGTTGATGATGGACAGGGAGGCCTGGCATACTGCAGTCCATGGGGTCACAAAGAGTCAGACACGACTGAGCTACTGAACTGAACTGAGACAGCATATTCAAAAACAGAGATATCATTTTGCCGACAGAGGTCCATATAATCAAACTATGTTCCGCGCACCCCCCGCCCCCCCGCCAGTAGTCATGTACAGATGTGAAAGTTGGACCATAAAGAAGGCATGATGCTTGCAAACCGTGGTGCTGGTGAAGACTCTTCCAAATTTGGACTGCATGCATTAATGCTAAGTCACTTCAGTCATGTCTGACTCTGTGTGACCCTGTGGACTCTAGCCTTCCAAGTTTCTCTGTCAATGAGAAACTTGAGGCAAGAATACTGGAGTGGATTGCCATGCCTTCTTCCAGGGGATCTTCCCGACCCAGGGGTTGAACCCATTACTCTTATCTCTCCTTCTTTGGCAGGCAGGTTCTTTACCACTAGCACCTCCTGGAAGGAAATCAAACCAGTCAATTCTAAAGGAAATATCCTGAAGTCATTGGATGCTGAAGCTGAAGCTCCAATACTTTGGCTACCTGATATGAAGAGTCAACTCATTGGAAAAAACCCTGATGATGGGAAAGATTGAAAGCTAAAAGATAAGGGTGCAGCACAGGATAAGATTGTTAGATAGCATCACTTTTCAATGGAAATGAATCTGCTTAAACTCGAGGAGAAAATGAAGAACAAGGCAGTCTGTATGCTGCAGTCCATGGGGTTGCAAAGAGTCAGACATAACTTAGTGACTGAGCAACAACAATAAAAATACAAATATTCATCCTATGAAAATATGGTAAGCATTTTACCTCTGTAACAGTGTGATTTAAAACTGGGCTCTCAGAGTATATATGCATACACAATTAAATAATATTTAAGAATTTAAAGTTTTACCCCAGAAAATATGTCTTACAGATTTTACGATGCACACATACACACATGCTATAGTTGAATATGGGCTGCAATCTTTGCCTGCATTAAATGTTTTACATACCTATATTAAGCAAAAGCATATTTTTTTTTCCCTTCTGCCATGATTTTTTAACTGAGAGAAAGAAAGCAAGAAGTCACAAAAATTTATGTTTCAACTACTCTGAGTCAAGCCTCAATAAATGTAGTTTAGGCAACCATATGAAGTTGAAATATTGAGGGAAAAAATCTTTAAGATTTCTCTGAATAAGTGAGAAAAAAATATGGAGTATAAGGTTGCTTTCTGACAGTTAGGCTAATTGATTTTATTAATAATTTATGATAAGATTGAAAAAGTAAAAGTGAAAGTCACTCAGGCGTGTCCAGCTCTTTGTGACCCTATGGACTATACAGTCCATGGAATTCTCCAGGCCAGATTACTGGAGTGGGTAGCCTTTCCTTTAACCAGGGGATTTTTCCAGCCCACAGATCAAAGCCAGGTCTTTCACATTGCAGGTGGATTCTTTACCAGCTGAGCCACTGGGGAAGCATGATAATAGTAAATAATATGAAATACAGTAATAGTGAAAGTCATTTAGTGGGTAAAGGAAACCAATGGTGTTTGACCACAATTGACTTCATTCAAGGTGAAAAATATAAACTCAGAACTGGATATGTATAATACTAGAAAATCAACTTTAATTTAGTGCACTCAATGGAAAATTTTGCTAAGAAAGAACTGATGGTTATCAGAACAGAGAATCAAAACCGGAACCTGTAGGTGTTCTCTAAGCCCTACTTTTCTTATCCATAAAGTGGAAGATTATATTAATAATTGTATGGACCAATTGCATTAATGTATAAAACCCTTTGTTGATATGAGAGTGTTTATTGTATGATGCTTTTACAAAGGAAGTAAATATTTATATAAATATACTTTAAAACAGTATTAAAATATGCATGTACATATCTGTATATTGTTATATAAGTAGAAGAGAAAAAGCAAATGGCAAAATATAAGTGCTGTCAATATTTAGAAAGTGATGCTCTGGAACTCAAGATCAGTGGTCTGCACACTAAGAACCACAGGCCAAATATAGTTCACCAACTTTTTCTCTCTGAGCAAAAATAAGGTTTCACATTTTACATGGTTAAAAAAGGCAAAAGAAGAGTATTTTGTAACATGCAATTCTTATATGAAACTCATATTTCAGTAACCAAAAATAACACTTCACTGGAACATAGTTATGCTCTTTCATTTATGCATAGTTTCTATGGTTGCTTTTATTACAACCAGAGTTATTTAGACAGAGACCATCTGATCTAGAAACCCTAAAATGTCTACTATTTGGCTTTTTAATGCAAAAATAAGAAAGAAAGAAATGCTAATCCTGGTCTAGGGCATTTCTGTAACTATTTCTGGGCCTTTCCTGATCTTTACAAATTGAAATTACTTCATAAATTAAAGAATTTTCTATTCATTTACCAGTGAAAAACATTGTATGCTTCATTTGTAGTAAGTTGATTATCTCCAATAGATAATACACACACAAGAAAAGAATCCAAACATGACACTAAAGCTTCTCAAAAATCACAAGAGAAGAGAACTAAATAGGAAAGAAAGAAAAAAAAATCTACAAAACAATTCTAAAATAATAAACAAAATTTAAATAAGAACATATATATTGATAATTACTTTAAATGTAAACAGATTAAATACTCTAAACAAAAGACTCAGATTGGATGAGTGGATACAAAATAAGACCTGTATGTTTTCTGTCTACAAGAGATTCACTTTACACCTAAGTATACATACAGACTGAAAGCAAGGGGATTAAAAAAGATATTCTATGAAAATTTAAATTGAAAGAAAGCTGAAGTAGCAATACTCACATCAGACAACACTGACTTTAAAATGAAAGCTCTTGTAAGAAAAAAAGAGGGACACTACATAATGATTAAGGGAAATATTCATCAAGAAGATACAATTATTGTAAATATATATGTACCCAACTTAGAAGCACTTCAATATATAAAACAAATATTAATAGCGATAAAGGAAGAAATCAGTAGGAACACAACAATGGTAGGGGATTTTAACATACTATTTTCATATTGGACAGACTATCCAGATAGGAAATTAAAAACAAAACATAGGCTTTAAATGATATAGCAGATAAGATGAACTTGACTGATTTATAAAGTATTCCATCCAAAAGCAGCAGAATACACATTCGTTTCAAGTATACATGAAACATTCTCCAGAACTGATAACTTGCTGGGCTGCAAAGTAAGCCATGATAAATTTTTAAAAACTGAAATTTTATCAAATATCTTTTTTTGATCAAAAAGCTATGAGGTTAGAAACAACTGTAAGAAAAAAAAAACTAAAAAATAAAAACAATATACGCTAGAGAGGGTGAGAAGACAAGTGAATCCTCCTACACTGTCAGTGGAAACGTAAATTTGTTCCTAAAAACATTAAAAAAAGAACTATCCAGCAATCCCACTCCTGGGCATATACTGGAGAAAAACATCTTTCAAAAGAATATGTGTATCCCAGAGTTCATTGCAGCACTATTTATAATAACCAGGACATGAAAGAAGCCTAAATGTTCATCAACAAAGGAATGAATAAATAAGATTCCATACATATATACAATGAAATATTACACAGCCATTAAAACAAATGAAAAAATGCCATTTGTAACAACATGGATGAACCTGGAGATTATAATACTAAGGGGAGTAAGTCAGACAGAGAAGGTAAACATCATACAATACCCCTTATATTAAGAATCTAAAAAAATTATATAAATGAACTTATTTACAAAAAGAAACAGATTCATAGGCTTAAACAATGAATTTATGATTAAAGCAGGGGGAGGGTGAAGGGTGGGGAGGAGGAATAGACTGAGAGTTTAGGAGAGACATATACATTCTGCTGTACTCCAATAATAAAAAAGAAAAAAAATTACGATTCATACTAAGTAATTTTTTTTTCATACTGACTAATTTTAAAGGTGTTATATTTCAAGGGATCAGATCTGATAGACAGAGTGCCTGATGAACTATAGATGGAGGTTCCTGACATAGTACAGGAGGCAGTGATCAATATCATCCTCAAGAAAAAGAAATGCAAAAAGCCAAAATGGTTGTTTGAGGAAGCCTTACAGATAGCTGTGAAAAGAAGAGAAGCAAAAGACAAAGGAGAAAAGAAAGATATACCCATTTGAATGCAGAGTTCCAAAGAATAACAAAGCAAGATAAGAAAGCCTTCTTCAGTGATCAGTACGGGGAAGGCAATGGCACCCCACCCCAGTACTCTTGCCTGGAAAGTCCAATGGATGGAGTAGCCTGGTGGGCTGCAGTCCATGGGGTCGCTAACAGTTGGACAGACTGAGCGACTTCACTTTCACTTTTCTCTTTCATGCATTGGAGAAGGAAATGGCAACCCGCTCCAGTATTCTTGCCTGGAGAATTCCAGGGATAGGGGAGCCTGGTGGGATGCCGTCTATGGGTTCACACAGAGTCGGACGTGACTGAAGTGACTTAGCAGCAGCAGCAGAGATCTTTGTGACCACAGAACTGGAAAAAGTCAATTTTCAATCCAATCCCAAAGAAAGCTAACACCAAAGAATGTTCAAACTACTGCTCAATTGCACTCATCTCACATGCTAACAAAGTAATGCTCAAAATTCTCCAAGCCAGGTTTCAACAATAGTGAACCATGAGCTTCCAGATGTTGAAGTTGGATTTAGAAAAGACAGAGGAACCAGAGATCAAATAGCCAGGATCTGTTGGATCATTGAAAAAGCAAGAGAGTTCCAGAAAAACATCTACTTCTGCTTTATTGACTATGCCAAAGTCTTGACTGTGTGGATCACAACAAACTGTGCAAAATTCTTCAAGAGATGGGAATACCAGACCACCTGACCTGCCTCCTGAGAAATCTGTATGCAGGTCAAGAAGCAGCAGTTAGAACTGGACATGGAACAGTAGACTGGTTCCAAACTGAGAAAGGAGTATGTTAAGGCTCTATATTGTCATCCTGCTTATTTAACTTATATCACAGTATATATTTTGCACAGTATATCATGCAAAATGCTGGGTTGGATGAAGCACAAACTGGCTCAAGATTGCTGGGAGAAATATCAATAATCTCAGATACACAGATGACACCACCCTTACAGCAGAAAGTGAAGAATATCTAAAGAGTCTCTTGATGAAAGTGAAAGAGGAGAGTGAAAAAGTAGACTTAAAACTCAGCTTTCATAAAGCTAAGATCATGGCATCTGGTCCCATTAGTTCAGTTCAGTTCACTCACTCAGTCGTGTCCGACTCTGTGACCACATGAATTGCAGCACTCCAGGCCTCCCTGTCCATCACCAACTCCATCACCTCATGGCAAATACATGGGCAAACAATGGAAGCAGTGAGATATTTTATTTTTGAGGGCCCCCAAATCACCACAGGTAGTGACTGCTGCCATGAAATTAGAAGACACTTGCTCTTTGGAAGAAAAGCTATGACCAGCGTAGACAACATACTGAAAATCAGAGACATTACTTTGCCAACAAAGGTCTGTCTAGTCACGGCTATGGTTTTTCCTGCAGTTATGTAGGGAAGCTAGAGTTGGACCATAAAGAGAGCTGAGTGCTGAAGAATTNCACCTGACCTGCCTCCTGAGAAATCTGTATGCAGGTCAAGAAGCAGCAGTTAGAACTGGACATGGAACAGTAGACTGGTTCCAAACTGAGAAAGGAGTATGTTAAGGCTCTATATTGTCATCCTGCTTATTTAACTTATATCACAGTATATATTTTGCACAGTATATCATGCAAAATGCTGGGTTGGATGAAGCACAAACTGGCTCAAGATTGCTGGGAGAAATATCAATAATCTCAGATACACAGATGACACCACCCTTACAGCAGAAAGTGAAGAATATCTAAAGAGTCTCTTGATGAAAGTGAAAGAGGAGAGTGAAAAAGTAGACTTAAAACTCAGCTTTCATAAAGCTAAGATCATGGCATCTGGTCCCATTAGTTCAGTTCAGTTCACTCACTCAGTCGTGTCCGACTCTGTGACCACATGAATTGCAGCACTCCAGGCCTCCCTGTCCATCACCAACTCCATCACCTCATGGCAAATACATGGGCAAACAATGGAAGCAGTGAGATATTTTATTTTTGAGGGCCCCCAAATCACCACAGGTAGTGACTGCTGCCATGAAATTAGAAGACACTTGCTCTTTGGAAGAAAAGCTATGACCAGCGTAGACAACATACTGAAAATCAGAGACATTACTTTGCCAACAAAGGTCTGTCTAGTCACGGCTATGGTTTTTCCTGCAGTTATGTAGGGAAGCTAGAGTTGGACCATAAAGAGAGCTGAGTGCTGAAGAATTCATGCCTTTGAACTGTGGTGTTGGAGAAGACTATTGAGATTCTCTTGGACTGCAAGGAAATCAAACCTGTTAATCCTAAAGGAAATCACTTGTGGGAAGAATTGATCCTGATGCTGAAACACCAATACTTGGTCACCTGATTTGAAAAACTAAATCATTGGAAAAGACCCTGATGCTGGGAAAGATTGAAGGCAGGAGGAAAAGGGGATGACAGAGGATGAGATGATTGGAGGGCNATCCTAAAGGAAATCACTTGTGGGAAGAATTGATCCTGATGCTGAAACACCAATACTTGGTCACCTGATTTGAAAAACTAAATCATTGGAAAAGACCCTGATGCTGGGAAAGATTGAAGGCAGGAGGAAAAGGGGATGACAGAGGATGAGATGATTGGAGGGCATCACCGACTCGATGGTCATGAGTTTGAGCAAGCTCTAGGAGTTGGTGATGGACAGGGAAGCCTGGCATGCTGCAGTCTATGGGGTCACAAAGAGTTGGACACAACTGAGTGACTAAACTGAACTGAAATTTGACCTTTTCTTATTTTTAAATGAATATCTTGTTAAAGAACTTTCTTGTTGTCACTCAGTCACATCTGACTCTTCACGACCCCATGGACAGCAGCAAGCCTGGCATCCCTGTCCCTCACCATCTCCCGGAGACTGCCCAAGTTCGTTTCGATTGCATCAGTGATGCATCAGCCATCTCATCTTCTGGTGGCCTCTTCTTCTGCCATCAGTCTTTCTCAGCATCAGAGTCTTTTCTAATGAGTTGGCTGTTCACATCAGGTATCCAAAATATTGGAGCTTCAGAGAACATTATGTATATTTTTTCTTCACTTTATTGCTTGTTTGCTTTCTAAGATTGAAGAAGTCAGTTAAAATTTTTCTTTAAGGTAATATTGATATTGGCAAAGTTTTAAGGTCAATTCATGAGTCCAAAGAAATTCTCAAATAGAAGCTTATCAGAAGATAATCAGCTCAAGGTTTCAAATAGCAAATGGTTCACTACAGTTATAATTACTGCTTTCCTTCAAAAATGACCTCCTTTTGAGAATACACTGAATCAAATGTGTATTCACCTCTGTAAGATAGGAGAATTGATTATGGCATTTAATGGGACCAATTGTAGACGATTTGTGTTTCAGTTCAGTTCAGTCACTCAGTCGTGTCTGACTCTTTGATCCCATGAATCGCAGTACACCAGGCCTCCCTGTTCATCACCAACTCACGGAGTTCACTCAGACTCACGTCCATCAAGTCAGTGATATCATCCAGCCATCTCATCCTCTGTCGTCCCCTTCTCCTCCTGCCCCCAATCCCTCCCAGCATCACAGTCTTTTCCAATGAGTCAACTCTTCACATGAGGTGGCCAAAGTACTGGAGTTTCAGCTTTAGCATCATTCCTTCCAAAGAAATCCCAGGGCTGATCTCCTTCAGAATGGACTGGTTGTAACTCCTTGCAGTCCAAGGGACTCTCAAGAGTTTTCTCCAACACCACAGTTCAAAAGCATCAATTCTTCAGCACTCAGCCTTCTTCACAGTCCAACTCTCACATCCATACATGATCACAGGAAAAACCATAGCCTTGACTAGACGGTGACTTGTGTTTATGCATTCTTAAATAAACCACAAAGAACTATATGTAATATATATAATACAAATATATAAATGTATATTAAATGCATTTTATATAAAAATATATAGGTTAAATATAAACAAACATATAAATCATACTTAAACAAAAAAGCATATATCTACAAATTTCCTAAAGAAGTCCCTTCCAACATTCATCTACCAATTGAGACATTCCAAAATATGACTTCACACTCTTACTTCCCTTCAAACACTTTACTGGAGAAAGGTCACTAATTAATATTCACATCAATAGTGTATGTAATGTAAAGGAATTCTAAATTATATATAAATTTACCTTGAAATATAAGTAAACTTAAAAGCTTGCAATTGAACTTCTCAATTTCTAACTGCTTTTGGATTAATATGTTGGAAACAAGTAGTCAAGTGGGGAAGGAGGAAGAGGCAGGACTTTAATATTCTAAGGAAAGCCAAATAAATAATATGGTGTACAATTTTTATATAGCAAGTTCTCCAAAGACAAGAATTTCATAACCTGTTGCTGTGTATTCTGCTTCTGTTTCTTAGATTGAGGAATTCAAGTACTGTATATAATTTGTGCCTTTGCTCCTGCCTTTCTAGCTATCCACAAGCACTTACACATTGCTTTGATGAGCAATGTCTAGTTTAATGATGTTTATTGTTAAGTGGCTAGTGCAAACTGTATTCCAAGAACTTAACTACAGGTCACCTTGGTGCCTCCTTCCAGGAGTCTAATAAAGATACTGATTTAATTGCTAGTTGCAAAATTTCATTGAATAAACTTCTTCAAATGGGATTTGCTGCTCATTACCTTATGTTTTTGTGTATACATTTTGGTGAAAGTTAGAACTATTAAATGTTAAGCTCCAGGAATTAAAATATTTTGTTTCAACCTTTCATTTGTGTTTATTTTTCCCTTGGCTACACTTTATCTTTTTTTTTTTTTTTTTTTTTTTTTTTANTACATTTTGGTGAAAGTTAGAACTATTAAATGTTAAGCTCCAGGAATTAAAATATTTTGTTTCAACCTTTCATTTGTGTTTATTTTTCCCTTGGCTACACTTTATCTTTTTTTTTTTTTTTTTTTTTACTTAAAGAATCCTTTTATAAAAAGTAAAAGTTACAAGGCATTCTCTAGATATGAGACAACAGGATTACATGGAAGATACTGTCAGGTATGTTTATTTCTCTTCCTCAGTTCTCATTGCAACAAAAATAATAACAGACAAGTTACAGCTCAATTTAGCCAAGGAGACAGACCTTTTATTAGGTAGACATTCCCAAGACATGGGAGCAGGCTGACCCCAAAGGAATCTCCTCATCCTTCTTCTTGATCCTTCTTGGCTTCCCCTTTTCATACTTCCAGTCTCCTCCTTTTGGCTATAGTGTGTGCAAAGCAAGGCTTGTACCCACCACCAATCAATGAAAGGGGATATAAATGAGCATACTCACAAGCCTATTTGACAATTGTGAATTATATAACAGTAGGCTGTTTTGTTTATGTCTTTCCATATATCTTCCTGTAATTCAATCTAATTTGATGTAGAATATTCATTAGCACTTACTGGGCTCCTAACTGCCTAAGATCTGATAGACAGAGTGCCTGATGAACTAGGGATGGAGGCTGGTGACATTGTACAGGGGACAAGGATCAAGACCATCTCCAAAAATAGAACTGCAAAAAAGAAAAATGGCTGTCTGAAGAGACCTTACAAATATCTGTGAAAAGAAGAGAAGTGAAAAGCAAAGGAGAAAAGGAAAGATATACTCATTTTAATGCAGAGTTCCAAAGAATAGCAAGGAGAGGTAGGAAAGCCTTCCTCATCGATCAATGCAAATAGAGGACAAAAATAGAATGGGAAAGACTAAAGATCTCTTCAAAAAAATTAGAGAAACCAAGGGAACATTTCATGCAAAGATGGGCTCAATAAAGGACAGAAATGGTATGGACCTAACAGAAGCAGAAGATATTAAGAAGAGGTGGTAAGAATACACAGAAGAACTATACAAAGAAGACCTTCATGACCCAGATAAACACAATGGTGTGATCACTGACCTAGAGCCAGAAATCCAGGAATGTGAAGTCAAGTGGGCCTTAGGAGGCATCACTACGAACAAAGCTAGTGGAGTGATGGAATTACAGTTGAGCTATTTCTAATCCTAAAAGATGATTCCAAAGAGATGACGCTGTGAAAGTGCTGCACTCAATATGCCAGCAAATTTGGAAAACTCTGCAGTGGCCACAGGACTGGAAAAGGTCAGTTTTCATTCCAATCCCAAAGAAAGCCAATGATAAAGAATGCTCAAACTACTGCACAATTGCACTCATCTCACACACTAGTCAGGTAATTCTCAGAATTCTCCAATCCAGGCTTCAGCAATAGTGAACTGTGAACTTCCAGATGTTCAAGCTGGTTTTAGAAAAGGCACAGGAACCAGAGATCAAATTGCCAACATCTGCTGAATCATCAAAAAGGCAAGAGAGTACCAGAAAAACATCTATTTCTGCTTTATTGACTATGCCAAAGACTTTGACTGTGTGGATCACAATAAGCTGTGAAAAATTCTGAAAGTGGTGGGAATACCAGACCACCTGACCTGCCTCCTGAGAAATCTGTATGCAGATCAGGAAGCAACAGTTAGAACTAGACATGGAACAACAGGCTGGTTCCAAAGCGGAAAAGGCGCACGTTAAGACTGTATATTGTGACCCTGCTTATTTAACATCATGAGAATTGCTGGGCTGGATGAAGCACAAGCTGGAATAAAGATTGCTGGGAGAAATATCAATAACTTCAGATATGCAGAGGATACCACCCTTATGACAGAAAATGAAGAAGAACTAAAGAGACTCTTGATGAAAGTTAAAGAGGAGAGTGAAAAAAATTGGCTTAAAGCTCAACATTCAGAAAATGAAAATCATGGCATCTGGTCCCATTACTTCATGGCAAATAGATGGGGAAACAGTGGAAACAGTGGCTGACTTTATTTTGGGGGACTTTGAAATCACAGCAGATGTTGATTGCAGCCATGAAATTAAAAGATGCTTACTCCTTGGAAGGAAAGTTATGACCTACCTGGACAGCATATTAAAAAGCAGAGATATTACTTTGTCAACAAAGGTCTGTCTAGTCAAGGCCATGGTTTTTCCAGTCGTCATGTATGGATGTGAGTACTGGACTGTAAAGAAAGCTGAGTGCAGAAGAATTGATGCTTTTGAACTCTGGTGTTGGAGAAGACTCTTGAGAGTCCCCTAGACTGCAAGGAGATCCAATCAGTCCATCCTAAAGAAGATCAGTCCTAGGTGTTCATTGGAAGGGCTGATGTTGAAACTGAAATTCCAGTATTTTGGCCATCTGATGGGAAAAGCTGACTCATCTGAAACGACCCTAATGTTGGGCAAGGTTGAAGACAGGAGGAGAAGGGGAAGACAAAGGATGAGATGGTTGGATGGCATCACTGACTCAATGGACATGGGCTTGGATAGACTCCGGGAGTTGGTGATAGACAGGGAGGCCTGGTATGCTGTGGTTCATGGGCTCGCAAAGAGTCGGATTCGACTGAGTGACTGAACTGAACTGAACTACCTAAGGTTACTTGGGAAGCTCCTGCAGTTTTTAATATCCACTATGTGCCTAGGATGCATATGTAGAGTTGAAAAGCCACTTTGGTTATTCTGTAGCATATCTGTGAGTTCTCCTAGGTGTGTCTGGGATCTAGTTTAGAGATCAGCTTGCATTCCTTTCAGCCAGCCCACCCCTCATTGCTCATGCCTAACTTCTTATCTAACAAAACAAAAATGCAAATTATGCATCTTCTAGTAATGTTTTCCAAGATATTGGAGTTATTATGTACGAAAAGTAAAAAAGAGAATGTGTTCTTACATGTGAGTAACAGACATTTAGTATCAGACTGTGAGTCTTTTTTGTGGACTAATTTTAAGGTGAGGAGTTATTCCTAAATTTAGAACAAATATGCAGTCCTTATCTGAGCAATGGAAGGCTCATTGTGAAACTAAATGGGCTATGAGAAGTTCAGAGAAACAGAGAGAGGTGTGTTGAACTTTCTCTAGTATTAGCAGGAACTTTTTTTTTTTTCATAGTTCTCCCTAAAAAATTTACTCCTTTATCTCATTTTTAATTTTTTTCTTTTATAAAGATGGAAAGAAGCAAGAAAGTATTAAAAACACAGAATAACTAAAGAGTGACAGACTTTTTTTTTTTTTACATTTTTTTAAGCATCGACAATACTATCCACATGGTGGCCAACACCATGAGAGCCTGGTCTAAATCCCTGGGCTCTTCTTACAACTTTTTTTTTTTTTGCACTTACCCATCATCTTCCTCAAGTTTAACCAGCTAATAGAGACATCAGTGGATGCCACAACTGCAGGATTTTCAAGGGAATTATAATTTTCTGAGAACTTTATAACTTTGAAGATAGATCATGTCCAGTGTCTGACTTGTCATGAGAATGGAAGTCAGGCTTCTTGGCCTGAATCTAGTTTATACTCTAGATTTCCTTAACAGACCAGTCTGGACATTACATGAAATCACATCCCCATCCTTCCTTTTTCTAACCTACTTCCTTCACCATACTATTAATATTTCCTTTAGCAATTCTTACTAAATAATTTATACTCAAATAGTAGGGCTTATTTCTGAGAGAACCAAGTACTAAGACACACACATAGAACTGCTTTTCTGAGTGAACCTCCCTAACAGTAGTAAGGATAATGTGCATTTTCATAATTAAGTCTATGATTAGTTAAAACATAAAATGCTTCCAGATTAATCTGGTATGATAGCTACATAGAGAAAAAAGATGAAATATTTTTATTTTGCATATCTGCTCTTATTAATTTAAAATGGATATCTGGGCTATTGTATGGGAAGGTGGATTTTAAAAGGTGGTGTTTTCAATCAAATCTTAGAGAGCCTGGTACAAAATAAAAGCTTAATAATAATGCTGTCCAAATATCTACTTGCCAAATAATGATAACAAAAACAAGATGGAAATAAATATTTATTTTATAGTTTTAACTTAATAATACTATCTGATGAGGCTTTTTTTTTTTTCTTTTTTAATGAATGTAATAGGGTATGCCTTGCTCTGGGAGTTGGTGATGGACAGGAAGCCTGGCGTGCTGCAGTCCGTGGGGTCGCAAAGAGTCGGATACAACTGATTGACTGAACTGAACTGAACGGATGCCTTGTTCTCTTCATCATTACAATGACTTTATGTTAGTTGTTTCTATGATCTCTCTTTCCATAGAGCTTTTCATATATAAATACAGTACTAATGCCTCCTGACAAATACTTATATTACCAGGTGAGAAAGCCCTAAGAATTCTTCTTATACTTAGAATCATTCAATTAAAGAACATACCAACAAATTCAGCTATTTTTATAATTTTCTTATAGACTAAAGATACATCATTGTGGGGAAAAGTATATTGGAGAATATTTTCTTCTAAGGAAAAGCATTAGAGCATCAAATTAAAAAAGCCACTGGATAAGAGAAACAAAACAATGATATGTATTATTTGAGCCAGAAATAAATATGCTGTAAAAAAGAGGGGAGTACTTAAATCAGAACCTATAAGTTGTTCTTACAGTAAACAGACTCATTACTCTTTTATCAGAATGAAAGCCGTTGTAAAATGTAACTTTGTAAATGATAATCAATACTTGACTGTTGAGGGTATTGTGATATTATAACAAATTCTCAGTAATGGTGGACATTTAAAGTTCAATGTCTTCTGTCCCTGAAACTTGCCTGTGATCTAAAGGAAATCCGCTAAGATCCTAGCTGTAGTTGATATTCACACCGGGGTCTCCTGTATTGCAAGTGGATTCTTTATCAAATGAGCTGTCATGGAAGCCCAAACACTAAGAGGATGATTGCAAATTCATAAACACAGTAATAAAGAGCAAATAAGTCAAATGATATGTTCTCCATACTTAAATCTTTGTGGCCTGGGAAAGTCATTTAATCTCACAGCATCACAGATTAATCTTTGGCAAAATGGGGTTCTGATTTGTTAAAAGAGAGGTAAGATATGAGGGAGAGGAAAAAGAAAGGAAAAAAATGCATTTCATGACACCTAATAAATATGGAAATGCCTAAAGCGCTAAGGCTGAATCAACAGTAATAGCAAAACTGAATATTCATTTAGTTTTCAGGTTGTATTAATTAATTGCTTTTAGGTTGAAAATTTTAGCATCTACACAAACATGGAGAAGGAAATGGCAACTGACTCCAGCATTCTTGCCTAGAGAATTCTGTGGACAGAGGAACCTGGTGGGCTACAGTCCATGGGGTCACAAAGAGTCAGTTACGACTGAGAACATCAACTCTCAGAACATACATGTGCATACACATGTTTTAAAACTGCATCTGGGAGCAGAAATTTTAAAAGAATGCTTAACTTTTAAACCATCAAAGGGAAAATTGAATTGCAAGTATTATCCATACAAATATAGGAATAAAATAAATTGTAAAATAAAAATACTATACCATTACAGAACATAAATGAATAAAAAATGTAAATCAAACATAACAATCATAACAATAAATATAAAAGTTTGACATGATGTTATAAATCAACAGTCTGTCTGATTCCATAGAAAAATCAAATTACAAGCATTATGAAAATTATAATCTAAAATCAAATGACTCAGAAATGAAGGAAGCAAAACAAAATTAATATAAAAATGAATATGAAATAAGTAGGAGTTATTAATACTAAACAACTTTAAAAGTTAAGGTGAGAAAAGAAAATAAAAATATAATCAATATGGACATTTATATTAAAAATTGAGTTCTTCTAGTAAAACTATATATATAAAATGCTGGTGCTGCTGCTGCTAAGTCACTTCAGTCGTGTTCGACTCTGTGTGACCCCATAGACGGCAGCCCACCAGGCTCCCCATCCCTGGGATTCTCCAGGCAAGAACACTGGAGTGGGTTGCCATTTCCTTCTCCAATGCATGAAAGAGAAAAGTGAAAGTGAAGTCGCTCAGTCTGTCCAACTGTTAGCGACCCCATGGACTGCAGCCCACCAGGCTACTCCGTCCATTGGATTCTCCAGGCAAGAGTACTGGGGTGGGGTGCCATTGCCTTCCCCGATATAAAATGCATAGTATCAATATGGAGAAATACATCAATAGGTACAGATCTACGTAATTTGTAACTGCTACATGCCATTGTGTGATTTTACTCTAACTGTTTTACCTTCTTCTCTGTGTGTTTGAGATTGTAGATATGTACAGTGCACAATATATACCAAACCATCATGCAGTATACCTTAAATAAAAACAATTTTTATTCATTGATGAAACCTTTAAAAAGCTGGGCTAAAAATAAATAAATTAAAAGGAACTGATGAGAAAATGCCTTTAGTAACATGATGAGGGGCTTCCCAGATAACTCAGTAATAAAGAATCTGCCTGCTAATGCAGGAGATGTAGAAGATGTGGGTTGGATCCCTGAACCAGGAAGATCCCCTGGAGGAGGAAATGGCCACAGACTCCTGACTGGAGAACTGCATGGACAGAAGAGCTTGGTGGGCAACAGTCCATGGAGTCACAAAAGGTGGCCTGGACTGGGTGGCTAAGCACACACGCAGAGTATGCTGAAGTATGTGTGTAGGGTGAAGTATCCCGTAATCTCATGAATTCAGTCTCAGTCTTTCGCTGATCCTGGGCCTCTGGTCTTAAGCTTGACAAATGTTGTTCCATTTTCCTCCCTCCCAACACCTCCTGTAGGTAGGTACATATCTATTATCATATATATATATATACTTTATAACATATAATATGTGCTGTGCGTTGTGCTTAATCATGTCCAACTCTTTGCGACCCTGTGGACAGTAACCTGCTTAGACTCCTCTGTCCATGGGAATTCTCCAGACAAGAATATTGGAGTGAGTTGCCATGCCCTCTTCCAGGGGATCATCCCAATCCAGGGGTCGAACCCAGGTCTCCTGCATTGTAGGTGGATTTTTTACCATCTGAGCCACCACGGAAGCCCAACATATTGTGTGTGTGTATATGTGTGTGTGTGTTTTCCAGGAGTTACTTTCATTTTCTTAAAGTTTATTTTTAAGAATGATGTTCTATTTTTTATTCTTGGCTACAGATGCATCTCTGAGAACAGTAATTATTTTAATTTAATTTTTGCTTTCTTCTCCCTGCACATTTTCTTGTATTCCCATTTTTTTCAATATTTGCCTTTTGTTTGCAATTCTTCTTTATCTTTCACATTGGGCCATTTTTATACATGAATGATGATTTTAAGTGTTTGTATTAGTTCATCATTTCTGCAATATTGTTCAATGGCAAAGAACTACAAAACCACAGTGATTTTTACAAATAAAAATACATTTGTCCCATATCCAAGGGATTAATATATAATCTATACTGACTTCACCAGAATCATTCTATTTAGCTGAGCTCATACATGCATTTGTGTGTTAGCTGCCTAACCCATGAGTCTGTGGAGATATTATGTTCTAGGACTCTGGTGTGAATCCGCTATCTCTATATAGCATTCATTCTCCAGTAGTCTAGCTTGAGCAATTTTCATGATGATATTAGAGGTATGAGACCCCATTTTAAGCCTTTGTTTTCTCTTATTAGGTAATAACTCATTAGCCAAATCAAGGCACAAAGTTCAGTTCAACGCTAGTTGGTAAGCAAGAAACTAAAAAAGTGTTTCATATAGTGAAATAAATACTGGGGTCACCCTCACAGTTATTTATAACATTTAGGGCTATATGATTAAGGAGTTATATCCTTGATCAAAGAGTTATATCCATATATATGATTATATCCTTTAAGTAAATGAATGGGTACATTATTTTTTATCTTCCTTGGATGAGGATTTTGCCTGGCCATTTGTTGAAGCTTGTCTTATGCCCACAGCTGTTGATCACTCATCTAAAGCTGGTTTTCACATTTTCCAGTAAAATATGTTTTAATCTCTTACTAAGAAGTTAAAGGCCTAGCTTTTAGTATTTTCTGAGGCAAAATAAGAAAAGATTAGGTTTTAAGGAGTAATAGAGGCTGTGCATAAATTCACTTCCATATTTTCAATAAAGTACTGTAGCCCTCATCTTTGTGTGATGCTCGCCAATGAGCAGTACTGCTCTGGATAACATGCTACAATGCAACTGGAAAGGCAGAATTAATTTATTGCAGGATGCTGAAGTGGGGAGAGATTTAAGGATACAACTAACAGAATATAATCAGCCCATATTATTTTAGGGCATGTTCCCATTTTAACCCTAATTTACACGTGTGGTGCTGACACTTTTGAGAATTATATGAAATGAATTAGTTGTTTCTTGGGTTTTTCTTCTCTTAAAATAGGATTTGCTTTTCTCTATTATGTTATGTGAATTACTACTTATCCATTTGAATTTCATCATCTAAATTGCTATTGCTGTCACCTCTTCCAATCTCTTCAACCCCATGTATTTGTGTTTTTCAAGAGATCATTACTTTGATATAGTTTTAGTGAGGTTTTGTGAGTGATCAATGTTAGATCATTAAAGTCACCATATTTACCTAGAATTCATCTAGATTTTATTCTTAAAACAAAATTTTAAGACTTTCTTTTTAAGAACAGCTTTAGGTTTACAACAAAATTGAGAGGAAAGTACAGATAATTCTGATATATATGTTTAGTCTCATGCATACCAACATCACAATGGAATGGTACGTT
Source organism: Oreotragus oreotragus (assembly GCA_006410675.1). NCBI lineage: Eukaryota > Metazoa > Chordata > Mammalia > Artiodactyla > Bovidae > Oreotragus > Oreotragus oreotragus. The sequence continues at coordinate 258,528 of SJYX01010750.1, forward strand.
ATTTTACCAAGAATGATCCTATATTATATTACACATCTTAATCACCCAGAGTCTATAGTTACCTTAGGGTTCATTTTTGATGTATACTTTGTGTGTTTGAGAAAATTTACAAGGACATGTATTCAACATTATAATATCATGCAAAATATTTTTATGGCTCTAAAAATATTTTATGTACTGCCTATTCATCTCTTTCACATTTATCCCTAATAAGCATTGATTATTTTTAATCTCTTCATAGTTTTGCCTTTTATATTGGCTAAGTGTACTTAGCCAATATAAAGTGTGGAGAAGGAAATGGCAACCCACTCCAGTGTTCTTGCCTGAAGAATCCCAGGGATGGGGGAGCCTGGTGGGATGCTGTCTATGTGGTCACACAGAGTCAGACACGACTGAAGTGACTTAGCAGTGTACTTAGTAATGTGGATGCAAGATTCCTCTGTATATTTTCATGGCTTGAAGCTCATTTATTTTTAGTGTTGAGGAATANAGGAAATGGCAACCCACTCCAGTGTTCTTGCCTGAAGAATCCCAGGGATGGGGGAGCCTGGTGGGATGCTGTCTATGTGGTCACACAGAGTCAGACACGACTGAAGTGACTTAGCAGTGTACTTAGTAATGTGGATGCAAGATTCCTCTGTATATTTTCATGGCTTGAAGCTCATTTATTTTTAGTGTTGAGGAATATTTTATTGTATGAGTGTACCATAGCTTACTTATCCATTAATCTACTTACCAAAGGCCATCTCGATTACTTCCAACTTTTGTAAATTACACATACACCTGATACATCTGTGTAGCAAGTGTATATCTAAGTGCCAGTTTTTGTATAGGCATAAAATTTCAACTCTTCTGGGTAAATATAAACAAGTGAAATTTCTGGATGGTATGGTAACAGTATGTTTAGTCTCATAAGAAACTGACAAACTGTGTTACAAGATGGCTGTAAAAGTTTATATGTCTACTAGCAACAAATGAGAGTTCCTATTGCTCTGTAGCCTCAGCAGCGTTTGTTGTTTTTAGTATTCTGCATCATATAGCTTTTCACTTTATAATATTTTATCTTTCTCCATAAAAATATTTTGATTTTTTCCAGCATATTCGAAAGTTTTAATCAAATTTACTCTATTTACAAGTGTTTGATTATTCCTCAGATTTATCAGGTACTCTTCTTTTCCCTTTGTTCTGCAACATATTTTTCCAGTGTCTTACTATTACTATTTTCTTTTCATCTCTACTTAATGTATTCATCTTTGAACAAAATGGTATTTGTCTAGAACCAGTGCTTTCATTTTGTAAAGAGAGTATAGTATTAGTATTTTACTGACTTAAATTCATGAAGGGCTTCCCTTGTAGCTCAGTCGGTAAAGAATTTGCGTTGGGAAGATCCCCTGGAGAAGGAAATGGCAACCCACTCCAGTATCCTTGCCTAGAAAATCTCATGGACAGAGGAGCCTGGTGGACTGCAATCCATGGGGTCGCAAAGAGTCGGGCACGACTGAGCGACTAACACACACACACACAAATTCATGAAGCACAAAGGGACAGATAGCCAGTCTCCTGACTGTTGATGTTCTGAAATCCACAAGTCAGGACACAGATGGCGAACCTTCACTAATAAAGGTTAATTGCAGTATTGAAATCTTGGAAAATTTTATTATTAATCTGACTTCATGTAGGCTAAAATTATTATTAATTCTCCCGATTTTACATTTCTCTAGTTGTGGAGATTCTTGTGGGATGGTTATTTATATGTTTTTGTATTCATGAATATTTTTCTGTGAGCTTTAAAGGGCACCTTTGAAGGTTGTTAATTTCAGAGAGTTTTCTCATGCATTTTAAAAAATTTACAGGTATTAATGTGAATAGTACTAGCTGAGAACTTTCTGATACATTTCCTATCTTGTTTCTTCCCTAAGAAAATCCTAAAACTAAAAACTCACAACAAATCCATTTGAAGATGATAATCATTTTATGACATTATCACCAGCCTTTCAATAAATAGAAAAATGATGACACCAACCTTTCAGTAAACAGAAAAATGATGATCTTTATTTTTTTTCTGTACATAATGATAGACAAAGCAATATGGCCAAACATTTATCTTAAATTTTGCATTTTCTATAACTGTGCTGGCAAAGTACTGTTTATTTTTTAAAATAAAACACATATCTATTCACTAACAAGTATATGCAAATTTATGGGACATTATTCAGTCTTATTTTGCCTTATTTGAATTTTAAACTGTTGCTTTATAAAATGATGCATTCATATATGACATATGGAATTTAAACTAAGGTTAAATTTTGCCTGTTTTTACTTATGCTTGAGAACTCACAGTATTCATGATTCTCTGAATAAAATTTTTGAGGACTCATACATTCTGAATTTTTTCATTCCCCAAATACATGATTGATTGAGTCATTTTGATCTTAGATGATCCTGGTTCCTTGACAAAACATAAAATATCTAGCTGAAAATATAAACACAGTTAACTACAAACTCTTTTCTTAAACCTACCCTGCTTTAAATAACAAAGAGATCTATGAAAATTTATGATATAATATGGTGGCTGAGAGGTTAAAGCTTTTGCCTGCAAGGCGGGAGACCGGGGTTCAATCCCTGGGTCGGGAAGATCCCCTGGAGAAGGAAATGGCAACCCACTCCAGTATTCTTGCGTGGAGAATCCCATGAACAGAGGAGCCTGGTAGGTTACAGTCCTGGGGTCACAAAGAGTAGGACATGACTGAGCGACTTCACTTTCACTTTCATTTCGTGATATGAACTTAGATAAAATTTTCCATGACAGAAACTTTTTTTTTCTTAAATTTTTGAATATTTAACAAATTTTGAATGGTACTGCAAAAGTTCTTAATATTTTATCAAAATATGTAATTCAAAGCTGTGTGCTCTGTTTAGTTGCTCAGTCATGTCCAACTCTTTGCAATCCCTTGGACTGTGGCCCTACAGACTACTCCATCCATGGAGGTTCGCTAGGCAAGACTAATGGAATGGGTTGCCATGCCCTCCTCCTGGGGATCTTCCCAACCCAGGAATTGAACCCATCTCCTGCTTTGCAGGTGGATTCTTTACCATCTGAGCCACCAGGAAACCCCATTCAAAGGTATACATACATATAATTTGCCTTTTGCCATTTTATAAACAGAGTAGATTCAACATATGCAATGGGATTATGGAGGTTATTTATAGACATGTTTTTTCAAAGGATCCCTACTTATAAGAATGAGCAGATATTTTAGCAAATGTTTAGACTCTATGTGTTACCATATAAATTGGTGATTTTATCCAATAGCACAATAGTACACACAATCATATATATTTTATCAGTTTACCCTTTAAAAGTCAATGACCTGACATTTAAAGGCTGATAACTCTCCTAGGAGCCCATGATTTTACTACATTCATGTAAATTGTCTCAATCAAAGGTATTTAATGTGGTCATTCTTTCAACTATTTTTTGCTAGTTGTTAGAGTTGTTAACTGTTGTATAGGTTAATTTTAGAGAATCTATATTTAAATATATTTAAAATTATTTCAATTGGACTTTAGCATGTATTGTTGTTTAATAACTACTTTTTTCATTGTGGAAAAACTACTCTCTTTACTAGGTGGCACTTTAAGTCAGTATTGGTGTTTGGAGGGAAGAAGGCATCAGGCTACCTCATAGTTATTGTCTAATCAATACAGAAATAATGGTCACAACCATATAACCATCATGTCTTTCTGTCATAAGTTCATATCTTTAACTTACCAAATAATTAGCTCTATAAATATAGATTGATAGATTAAGGCTTTTTTCAACAGGATAGTATCAGGTTTAGTGATGTACAGAATGATTTTCAAATAGTTAGTAGAAACATAAAGTAGAATACAAATGTTACATTTTACTATTTATTATTTCCTCATTTATTATTTATTTCAGGTGTATAAATTATCTCATAGTCAATATAGCTATTCTGAGTTTTTAGCCTATCATGTGTGTTTGGCATTCAGCCCTTTCTGTGTTCTATTTATAACTGTTAAATTACTAAAATTCAGTAATAGATATAGTAAACATTATATTTTTTCTCCTTTGACTTGTACAAAGTATTCAATTTTCCTTGAATTTCTTCATATTCCCAATTGAGAAAAAAACTGAATCAGTCTATTTGGTTTTGCTATCTCTGTTTACAGAATCAAAGTCAACAATGTCTTGGTTTAGAAGATAAATAGAACAGCAGACTCACTTCATCTCCAGAGATAAAACTGTCTATTAAAAAAACACCGTTTGTTTTCAAGTGATTGTTCTCCAGAAGGAAAAAAAAAAGTTACATTAGTTTTTCTTATCAAATTTTGATGAGAAGCAGTTTTAAATGGAGGCAAGTTTTGAGTTTAAGTAGATTAGACTTTAATTTTCCTTTGTTTTCTTTATTACAAAATAAGTTTTGATTCAATATTCTTACACTTTTGAAAGCATAAAATTTGCAGTGTTGGCCTATGGTTTTTAGGAATAGATAGCAGGATAAGCAATGAGTTTCATACAATCATAATTATCTGTAGTTAATAAAGGGAATGGACAATTTAAAATGTAATACAGTATTTTAAGTAAAACCTTAACTCAATTTATAGATAAAACATTTGTTTTCTTAATATTTTTAATATGAGAGCAAAATAAATTGAAAATAGAATATCTGAAGTCAAAAATGAACAGGCCTTCTGCAATTTTTCAGCTGGTAATTGGGCCCTGGAGGCCTTAGTTCACAGACTATTCTTGTCGCCTGTGGTGCTTGTCGCTTCCATCCTCTTCTCTTAGCAGTCAGCCTCACAGTCAAGGTTTTTGACAGAAGCCCTGAGGACAAACATCTAAAAAAAGAAAATAAATCTAGCTTTTGAGGGCAAGTTAAAATGATCTGGGATTTATTCAGTTAAGCTACCCTCTTGGGAATTGAATTATAATATGAAAGAAATTTTCATTTTGATTTGAAGGAGAGAAGTTCAACTTGAACTGTGTAGTCACTCATCCTTATAACTACCATTTTGTTTTCATTCCTCTCTAGGGAATATTTTAATACTTTCTCTCAATTTTCTGTGGAAATTCTAGCATTCTTTGTAACCTGACTGTGATCTTTGTGAATTTATTGTGGTTTCAAATGTATTCACTGAAGTCAGAATGTTTCCAAGCATATGAGGACATAGAGTCAGGTGGTTAAGATACCTAGAGACCTGTATCCCTGACAATGAGATTACTCCTTCACACTTCTGAGAATGGTTAAAATTAAAATGACTGAAAACTCCAAAGGTTGAAGAGGATGTGGAGCAAGCAAAACATATATATTGCTAAATATAAAAATATTTCTTATATATCAAATTGTAAAATGATATACCAACTTTGTAGAACTGCTTAGCAGTTTCTTGATCAACATCTGTATTCTGACATAGCAATTCAAATCCAAGTTATTTGTCTGAGACAAAGGAAAAAGTAGGTACAAATTTTTTCTGTAGAAGGATATTCAGAGCATCTTGATTTATAGAAACATCCCTGTACATACCCTCTCCACCAAAAATTACTCAAAAAGTCTATCATTGCAAAAAAAAATGCTATATTATACAATCAACTACTCATTAGAAATTTTGAAAAGATTGACAATTAAATAGATAAAACTATGGATGAAATTTGAATGTTGAGCGAAAGGCGAAAAGACAAAAATACTCTTTCCATTTATATGAACAGGTATTCTTTTTTGTTTTTCAGTCACTAAGTCTTGTCTGACAATTTGCTACCCCATGCACTACAGCACACCAGGCATTTGTGCTCCCGGAATTTGCTCAAACTCATTGAGTCAGTGATGACATCCAATCATCTCATCCACTGCCATCCCCTTCACTTCTTGCCCTCAGTCTTTCCCAGCATCAGAGTCTTTTCCATTTTGAGTCAGCTCTTCAATTCAGGTGGCCAAAGTATTGGAACAGCAGCTTCAGTATCAGTCCTTCCAGTGAATACTCATGGGTGATTTTCTTTACAATTGACTGGCTTGATCTCCTTGCTGTCCAAGAGATACTCAAGAGTCTTCTTCAGCACCACAATTCAAAAGCATCAGTTCTCTGGCATTCAGCTTTCTTTATTGTCCAACTCTCACATCAGTCCATGACTACTGGAAAAAACATAGCTTTGATTAAACGAAACTTTGTCGGCAAAGTGATGTCTCTGTTTCCTAATATACTGTCTAGATTTGGTATAGTTTTTCTTCCAAGGACTAGGAATCTTTTAGTTTTGTGGCTACAGTCAAAATCTCATGGACAGAGGAGCCTGGTGGACTGCAATCCATGGGGTCGCAAAGAGTCGGGCACGACTGAGCGACTAACACACACACACACAAATTCATGAAGCACAAAGGGACAGATAGCCAGTCTCCTGACTGTTGATGTTCTGAAATCCACAAGTCAGGACACAGATGGCGAACCTTCACTAATAAAGGTTAATTGCAGTATTGAAATCTTGGAAAATTTTATTATTAATCTGACTTCATGTAGGCTAAAATTATTATTAATTCTCCCGATTTTACATTTCTCTAGTTGTGGAGATTCTTGTGGGATGGTTATTTATATGTTTTTGTATTCATGAATATTTTTCTGTGAGCTTTAAAGGGCACCTTTGAAGGTTGTTAATTTCAGAGAGTTTTCTCATGCATTTTAAAAAATTTACAGGTATTAATGTGAATAGTACTAGCTGAGAACTTTCTGATACATTTCCTATCTTGTTTCTTCCCTAAGAAAATCCTAAAACTAAAAACTCACAACAAATCCATTTGAAGATGATAATCATTTTATGACATTATCACCAGCCTTTCAATAAATAGAAAAATGATGACACCAACCTTTCAGTAAACAGAAAAATGATGATCTTTATTTTTTTTCTGTACATAATGATAGACAAAGCAATATGGCCAAACATTTATCTTAAATTTTGCATTTTCTATAACTGTGCTGGCAAAGTACTGTTTATTTTTTAAAATAAAACACATATCTATTCACTAACAAGTATATGCAAATTTATGGGACATTATTCAGTCTTATTTTGCCTTATTTGAATTTTAAACTGTTGCTTTATAAAATGATGCATTCATATATGACATATGGAATTTAAACTAAGGTTAAATTTTGCCTGTTTTTACTTATGCTTGAGAACTCACAGTATTCATGATTCTCTGAATAAAATTTTTGAGGACTCATACATTCTGAATTTTTTCATTCCCCAAATACATGATTGATTGAGTCATTTTGATCTTAGATGATCCTGGTTCCTTGACAAAACATAAAATATCTAGCTGAAAATATAAACACAGTTAACTACAAACTCTTTTCTTAAACCTACCCTGCTTTAAATAACAAAGAGATCTATGAAAATTTATGATATAATATGGTGGCTGAGAGGTTAAAGCTTTTGCCTGCAAGGCGGGAGACCGGGGTTCAATCCCTGGGTCGGGAAGATCCCCTGGAGAAGGAAATGGCAACCCACTCCAGTATTCTTGCGTGGAGAATCCCATGAACAGAGGAGCCTGGTAGGTTACAGTCCTGGGGTCACAAAGAGTAGGACATGACTGAGCGACTTCACTTTCACTTTCATTTCGTGATATGAACTTAGATAAAATTTTCCATGACAGAAACTTTTTTTTTCTTAAATTTTTGAATATTTAACAAATTTTGAATGGTACTGCAAAAGTTCTTAATATTTTATCAAAATATGTAATTCAAAGCTGTGTGCTCTGTTTAGTTGCTCAGTCATGTCCAACTCTTTGCAATCCCTTGGACTGTGGCCCTACAGACTACTCCATCCATGGAGGTTCGCTAGGCAAGACTAATGGAATGGGTTGCCATGCCCTCCTCCTGGGGATCTTCCCAACCCAGGAATTGAACCCATCTCCTGCTTTGCAGGTGGATTCTTTACCATCTGAGCCACCAGGAAACCCCATTCAAAGGTATACATACATATAATTTGCCTTTTGCCATTTTATAAACAGAGTAGATTCAACATATGCAATGGGATTATGGAGGTTATTTATAGACATGTTTTTTCAAAGGATCCCTACTTATAAGAATGAGCAGATATTTTAGCAAATGTTTAGACTCTATGTGTTACCATATAAATTGGTGATTTTATCCAATAGCACAATAGTACACACAATCATATATATTTTATCAGTTTACCCTTTAAAAGTCAATGACCTGACATTTAAAGGCTGATAACTCTCCTAGGAGCCCATGATTTTACTACATTCATGTAAATTGTCTCAATCAAAGGTATTTAATGTGGTCATTCTTTCAACTATTTTTTGCTAGTTGTTAGAGTTGTTAACTGTTGTATAGGTTAATTTTAGAGAATCTATATTTAAATATATTTAAAATTATTTCAATTGGACTTTAGCATGTATTGTTGTTTAATAACTACTTTTTTCATTGTGGAAAAACTACTCTCTTTACTAGGTGGCACTTTAAGTCAGTATTGGTGTTTGGAGGGAAGAAGGCATCAGGCTACCTCATAGTTATTGTCTAATCAATACAGAAATAATGGTCACAACCATATAACCATCATGTCTTTCTGTCATAAGTTCATATCTTTAACTTACCAAATAATTAGCTCTATAAATATAGATTGATAGATTAAGGCTTTTTTCAACAGGATAGTATCAGGTTTAGTGATGTACAGAATGATTTTCAAATAGTTAGTAGAAACATAAAGTAGAATACAAATGTTACATTTTACTATTTATTATTTCCTCATTTATTATTTATTTCAGGTGTATAAATTATCTCATAGTCAATATAGCTATTCTGAGTTTTTAGCCTATCATGTGTGTTTGGCATTCAGCCCTTTCTGTGTTCTATTTATAACTGTTAAATTACTAAAATTCAGTAATAGATATAGTAAACATTATATTTTTTCTCCTTTGACTTGTACAAAGTATTCAATTTTCCTTGAATTTCTTCATATTCCCAATTGAGAAAAAAACTGAATCAGTCTATTTGGTTTTGCTATCTCTGTTTACAGAATCAAAGTCAACAATGTCTTGGTTTAGAAGATAAATAGAACAGCAGACTCACTTCATCTCCAGAGATAAAACTGTCTATTAAAAAAACACCGTTTGTTTTCAAGTGATTGTTCTCCAGAAGGAAAAAAAAAAGTTACATTAGTTTTTCTTATCAAATTTTGATGAGAAGCAGTTTTAAATGGAGGCAAGTTTTGAGTTTAAGTAGATTAGACTTTAATTTTCCTTTGTTTTCTTTATTACAAAATAAGTTTTGATTCAATATTCTTACACTTTTGAAAGCATAAAATTTGCAGTGTTGGCCTATGGTTTTTAGGAATAGATAGCAGGATAAGCAATGAGTTTCATACAATCATAATTATCTGTAGTTAATAAAGGGAATGGACAATTTAAAATGTAATACAGTATTTTAAGTAAAACCTTAACTCAATTTATAGATAAAACATTTGTTTTCTTAATATTTTTAATATGAGAGCAAAATAAATTGAAAATAGAATATCTGAAGTCAAAAATGAACAGGCCTTCTGCAATTTTTCAGCTGGTAATTGGGCCCTGGAGGCCTTAGTTCACAGACTATTCTTGTCGCCTGTGGTGCTTGTCGCTTCCATCCTCTTCTCTTAGCAGTCAGCCTCACAGTCAAGGTTTTTGACAGAAGCCCTGAGGACAAACATCTAAAAAAAGAAAATAAATCTAGCTTTTGAGGGCAAGTTAAAATGATCTGGGATTTATTCAGTTAAGCTACCCTCTTGGGAATTGAATTATAATATGAAAGAAATTTTCATTTTGATTTGAAGGAGAGAAGTTCAACTTGAACTGTGTAGTCACTCATCCTTATAACTACCATTTTGTTTTCATTCCTCTCTAGGGAATATTTTAATACTTTCTCTCAATTTTCTGTGGAAATTCTAGCATTCTTTGTAACCTGACTGTGATCTTTGTGAATTTATTGTGGTTTCAAATGTATTCACTGAAGTCAGAATGTTTCCAAGCATATGAGGACATAGAGTCAGGTGGTTAAGATACCTAGAGACCTGTATCCCTGACAATGAGATTACTCCTTCACACTTCTGAGAATGGTTAAAATTAAAATGACTGAAAACTCCAAAGGTTGAAGAGGATGTGGAGCAAGCAAAACATATATATTGCTAAATATAAAAATATTTCTTATATATCAAATTGTAAAATGATATACCAACTTTGTAGAACTGCTTAGCAGTTTCTTGATCAACATCTGTATTCTGACATAGCAATTCAAATCCAAGTTATTTGTCTGAGACAAAGGAAAAAGTAGGTACAAATTTTTTCTGTAGAAGGATATTCAGAGCATCTTGATTTATAGAAACATCCCTGTACATACCCTCTCCACCAAAAATTACTCAAAAAGTCTATCATTGCAAAAAAAAATGCTATATTATACAATCAACTACTCATTAGAAATTTTGAAAAGATTGACAATTAAATAGATAAAACTATGGATGAAATTTGAATGTTGAGCGAAAGGCGAAAAGACAAAAATACTCTTTCCATTTATATGAACAGGTATTCTTTTTTGTTTTTCAGTCACTAAGTCTTGTCTGACAATTTGCTACCCCATGCACTACAGCACACCAGGCATTTGTGCTCCCGGAATTTGCTCAAACTCATTGAGTCAGTGATGACATCCAATCATCTCATCCACTGCCATCCCCTTCACTTCTTGCCCTCAGTCTTTCCCAGCATCAGAGTCTTTTCCATTTTGAGTCAGCTCTTCAATTCAGGTGGCCAAAGTATTGGAACAGCAGCTTCAGTATCAGTCCTTCCAGTGAATACTCATGGGTGATTTTCTTTACAATTGACTGGCTTGATCTCCTTGCTGTCCAAGAGATACTCAAGAGTCTTCTTCAGCACCACAATTCAAAAGCATCAGTTCTCTGGCATTCAGCTTTCTTTATTGTCCAACTCTCACATCAGTCCATGACTACTGGAAAAAACATAGCTTTGATTAAACGAAACTTTGTCGGCAAAGTGATGTCTCTGTTTCCTAATATACTGTCTAGATTTGGTATAGTTTTTCTTCCAAGGACTAGGAATCTTTTAGTTTTGTGGCTACAGTCACCATCCACCATGATTTTGGAGCCCCCAAGATAAAATCTGTTACTGCTTCCATTTTTTATCCATCTGTTTGCCATGAAGTAATGGGACCAGATGCCATGATCTTAGTTTTTTTAATGTTGGATTTTAAGCCAGCTTTTTCAGTCTCCTCATCTACCCTCATCAAGAGGCTCTTTAGTTTATATTCACTTTCTGCCATTACAGTGGTATTACCTGTAGAAGAGCATGACAACCCACTCCAGTATTCCTGCTGGGAAATCCATATACAGAGCGCCTAGAGTGCTGCAGTCCATGAGGTCGCAAAGCATCAGACATAACTGAGCGACTAAAACTTTTACTTTCAACTTAAAGTAATTCTGTTTCTTTAAATTTAACATAACCATAATTTGTTAGCAACTATGTGATAATATGTTTAATATTTTATCAATATTTTACCATTATTCATATGATAATTATATTAAAAGATATGTCATATTATTAAAAATTAATTGGACAAAAATTGTTTATAGTCTTTATCTCAGCCCTTGTTTCAGTATTATGTCATACTTTGAATATTAGGGTCTTTGCATAAGTGTTGACGTCTCCTTGGAACCCATGTCTCAGACATTCTTTTGTTATAAGATGTAATGACTAATAATAATGAATAAAATTCATAGAACAATGTTATGCAGCCTTTGCTTAATTTATAAATGAGCAAGAAAGAGAGGAAAAACAAAAAAGCCTGAATTGTTTATTGGGCATAGGGAACTAAGGCAAAATAACATTAGAGTAATTCTCCTAACTTTATAACATTAGTCACAGCTTAAAAAAAAAAAAATCCTCTGGCTTTTTCTCAAGCTGAGTAGAACTTTCATTAAAGGGTCTGATTCAGTTTCAAGGAATAATGTGAACATCCTAGACTAGCACACAACATGCTCATCCCACCTGGTACCTCTTTATAGAATTAATAATTTGGGGATATATGAGACTGTATTGAGAAGTTTGGTGCAGTGCCATAGTTGAGGGTTGCAGATAAGGTTGGGGAAAAGGGGAAATAAGTGTTTATGTTTTATTGCCTCATATGCATCAAAGATTCAGCCGAAGAAATGAGAGAATATTTATTTAACCATTGTTAGTTAATATCATTAACTATTTATCTGACAAATCATTTAGTTCTATTTCATTAGTTGGTTTTTTGGATATTTATATTGTTTTAGGAAGATAATATTTAGCAAAAAATGTTTAAAAAGGTTTTCTCTGACCAGAGTGTAAATGATCAATATAAAAGTATCTCTCATTCTTGAACATTCAAACCAAAAATATTTTAACTGTGTAACCATAAAAATATAAATATAGCCTATGTTTTTGTTTATTAATGAAAAAAATCCATAGGAAATTCTCAGGATAGTGCCTCATGTACCTTTTCACTCTAAGTATTGTCCAGTATTATATATCACAAACAGAACTACAAACAACAATCTCTATGGGTCATTCAAAACACCATGGTACTAGATAATTTTTAAAATTTAGCTGCAATTTCTCAATAGCACTCAAGTACACCAGTTTCTCTATTATCTCAGATTGAGAATTTTTCCAAAAGAAAGATATTGGGTTCAAGTTCCCTCATAAGCATGTTAAAAATCCATCTAGATGTGGAGCAATTCTTACTGAAAACAAATGAGAATGGCAAAAAGATACTTTTACAACAGAAACTGTAAAGAAAGATCCACATGGAGTTAGGTAGGAAGGGAGGAGAAATGATCACATCAGGACTTGCATTGGTAGCAGAGGACACAGAAGAGAGATACTTCCAAGAAAAAGACAGAAAAAGTAAATTAAAACTGCCCAGGCTCTAGCCAGTTTACAGAAACCACTGCCTTGAACTCCCCAAACTGTATCAGGTACCTGCTGTAGCCCCTTGTTCCAGTGCTGCTCCCCACTGAGGCAAAAGTCCTGTTGCAGAGAAGTGGAAAAGTGCACAATCAGAGGGAACACAGCCAGTTTGGACCTGGCTCTCAAGGCTTCTTCCCGATCACCTTGAAATCTTATCCTGCCTCGGCTCTGGTGATGGTCAATCAGAATTAGGAGAAATCCCAGCCAGTTGTCGAACTGGCTCTGATTCTAGCATAGGAATCTCCAGCTCTACTTCCCAGCAAGGGCATAGCTGTCAGCACACCCTGGAAGAAGACTCGACCTAGGCTCACTTCAAATCCAGCTCTCTGGGGAATAGTTAAGCAGTATAGGGACACTTCCACTCAAGGACATCATTTCAAGATAGGGATGAATAACTGGTTCACCTAGTTTCATAGAGATAAAGAAAGATAAACAAAATGAGAAGACAAATAAATTTGTCTCATATAAATAAGTAAGAAAAAATATCTGAAAAACCAACTAATGAAATATAGCTAAATGATTTGCCAGATAAATAGTTCAAAGCATTAGTAATAAGAGTGTGGCTCAGCTGGTAAAAGATCCATCTGTAATGCAGGAGACCTAGGTTGGGAAGATCCCCAGGAAAAGGGAAAGTCTGCTCACTCCAGTATTCTGGCCTGGAGAATTCCATGGATTGCATAGTCCATGGGGTTGCAAAGAGTAGGACACGAGTGAACAACTTTCACTTCATTTCAATAAGAGTGCTAACTGAACAAGGGTAATGAGTAGATAAACACAGCGAAAATTTTAACAAGGAACTAAAACATATAAAAAGTAATCAATCAGAGCTAAAGAAAACAGTAACTGAAATGAAAATACACTAGAAGGAATTAATAGCAGATTAGGTGAAAAGAAGAATGTGTAAATGATCTGGAAGATAGAATAATGAAAATCACCCAGTCAAAAGAGTAAAAATAAAAATTAAATAAAAGTGAAGGTAGTTTAAGAAAATTATGAAACAGCAAGTGTAATAAAATTCACATATTCAGGCATCCCAAAGTAGAAGAGAAAAAAATTGTCAAACATTCATTTGATGAAATCATAGCTGAAAACTTCCCTAAGCTAAAGAAATGACTTCTAGGAATCACAGAGAATAACCAACAAGGTCAATTTAAAGAGACCCACAAGACACATCATAATTAAAAACACTAAAAGTTAAATATAAAATGAGAATTCTGAGTATTCTAAAGGCAATAAGAGAAAAAAGAATAGCTATGCATAAGGAAACTCCCATGGAGATATCAGTAGATTTTTCCACAGAAGCTATAAGGGACAGAGGGAAAGGGCATGATATACTTAATGTGATGAAAGGGAAAAACTCACAACTAAATACTCTACTCTTCAAAGTTGTTCAGAATTAAAAAAGGTACGAAGTGTTTCTCAGACAAGAAAAAAACTAAAAGTGTTTATCACTATTAAATTGATCCTATCTGTTCAGTTCAGATACTCAGTCGTGTCTGAATCTTTGGGACCCCATGAATTTCAGCACCCCAGGCCTCCCTGTCCATCACCAACTCCTGGAGTTTACTCAAACTCATGTCCATCGAGTTGGTGATAACATCCAGCCATCTCACCCTCTGTCATCCCTTTCTCCTCCTGCCCCCCAATCCCTCCCAGCATCAGGGTCTTTTCCAATGAGTCAACTCCTCACATGAGGTGGCCAAAGTATTGGAGTTTCAGCTTCAGCATGAGTCCTTCCATTGAACACCCAGGACTGGTCTCCTTTAGGATGGACTGGTTGAACCTCCTTGCAGTCCAAGGGACTCTCAAGAGTCTTCTCCAACACCACAGTTCAAAAACATCAATTCTTCAGTGCTCAGCTTTCTTCACAGCCCAACTCTCAAAGAAATGTTAACAGAACTTCTTTAGTGGAAGTATTAATAGATCTTCTTTAGTGTAAAAAGGCCACAAAAAGAAGTAAGAATTTATAGGAGGGAAAATCCTATTAGTAGAGGCAAATATATAATCTGTCTCTTATACACATCTAGATGTGTATAAGAGACAGGTGGGCTACAGTCCATGAGACACAGAAGCTATAAGGGACAGAGGGAAAGGGCATGATATACTTAATGTGATGAAAGGGAAAAACTCACAACTAAATACTCTACTCTTCAAAGTTGTTCAGAATTAAAAAAGGTACGAAGTGTTTCTCAGACAAGAAAAAAACTAAAAGTGTTTATCACTATTAAATTGATCCTATCTGTTCAGTTCAGATACTCAGTCGTGTCTGAATCTTTGGGACCCCATGAATTTCAGCACCCCAGGCCTCCCTGTCCATCACCAACTCCTGGAGTTTACTCAAACTCATGTCCATCGAGTTGGTGATAACATCCAGCCATCTCACCCTCTGTCATCCCTTTCTCCTCCTGCCCCCCAATCCCTCCCAGCATCAGGGTCTTTTCCAATGAGTCAACTCCTCACATGAGGTGGCCAAAGTATTGGAGTTTCAGCTTCAGCATGAGTCCTTCCATTGAACACCCAGGACTGGTCTCCTTTAGGATGGACTGGTTGAACCTCCTTGCAGTCCAAGGGACTCTCAAGAGTCTTCTCCAACACCACAGTTCAAAAACATCAATTCTTCAGTGCTCAGCTTTCTTCACAGCCCAACTCTCAAAGAAATGTTAACAGAACTTCTTTAGTGGAAGTATTAATAGATCTTCTTTAGTGTAAAAAGGCCACAAAAAGAAGTAAGAATTTATAGGAGGGAAAATCCTATTAGTAGAGGCAAATATATAATAGATGCTGTAGCTAAATCACTTAAATAAGCTAGTATTAATACAAAAGTTTAAAAAAAAAAAAAAAGGAAAAATTAAGTGTAAATACAATATAATACAATAAAGGATAGATACTGCTATTGCTAAGTCACTTCAGTCGTGTCCGACTCTGTGTGACCCCATAGACGGCAGCCCACCAGGCTCCCTCATCCCTGGGATTCTCCAGGCAAGAACACTGGAGTGGGTTACCATTTCCTTCTCCAATGTATGAAAGTGAAAAGTGAAAGTGAAGTCGCTCAGTCGTGTCAGACTCTCCGCGACCCCATGGACTGCAGCCTACCAGGCTCCTCCATCCATGGGATTTTCCAGGCAAGAGAACTGGAGTGGGGTGCCATTGCCTTCTCCGAAAGGATAGATATGAAGATGTAAATAAAGGAAATGAAAAAGACAGCATGGTGGGGAGGGGAGTAAAGAAACAGATATTTTAGAATGTGTGTGAACTTTATGACTGCAGTTTAAAACAAGTAGTTATAATTATACAGCAACATACGTGAACTCCATGGTACCACAAATAAAAAACCAAGTATAGATATAAAAAAACTAGACAGAAATACATGCACATCACTAAGGAAAACCAAAAAGTCACAAAGGATGAAACTAATAAAAAGAAAGAACTACTAAAACACAACCAGAAAAGAAGTATCAACAAATAGACTAAAAGAGTACAGAAAAAAAGATATTTGATACAAATTAAAATTTCAAGAAAGCAGAGGTATCAATATTCATATCAGACAAAACAGGTTTTAAAATAAAGCCTATATCAAAACAGAAATAAGGCATTATATAATAATAAAGAAATGAATGCAAGAGGATTTAATACTTATTAATATGCATGAAACTAATATAAGAATATCTAAATATATAAAGCAAATATTATCAGACATAAATGGAGAAATAGACAATAATAAAGTAATACTAAGGAACTTTAACACCACACATATATCATAGAAAAGATCATCCAGGCAGAAAATCAAGCAAAAAGTGACTTAAATGACATATTAGATGTTGAATTAATAGATGTATATAAGACATCTCACCCCCCCCAAAAAAAAATCAGAGTACATATTCTTTTCAAGAGCATATGGATATTCTCCAGGATGATTACATACTTGGCCACAAAACAAATCTCAACTTAGGAGAATAGGAATTCTCCTAAAAAAATTTAGGAGAATAGGAATTATATTAGTCATTTTTTCCTGATTATAATGCTATAAAATTAGACACCAATTACAGGAAGAACAATAGGAGAAACACAAACAAAGGAAGACTAAACACTATACCACTAAAATAAAAAAAAAAGTGTCTTTGAGGAAATCAAAGCATAAATTAGAAAATATCTCAAGAAAAAGTGAAAATAAAACTACAACTTTCCAAAGTTTATAAAATGCACCAAAAACTGTTTTTAGCAGTACAAGTCTATCTCAAAAAAACAAACAAAAATGTCTTATGTAAACAATCTAACCTACCATCTAAAGAAGCTAGAAAAAAGGAGAGTAATGATATTACTCTTCCATAAAAAGTAACTAAATTCCACCATTTTCAACAATGTAGATGCATTATGCTTAGCAAAATGTCAAAACAAATACGTTGTTATCATTTATGTGAAATCTAAAAAAAAAAAAATAGTGCAAACAGATAAATATAATGAAACAGAAATGTATTTACAGATACAGAGAACAAATTTGTGGTTATGAGTGGTGAGTAGAAGCGGAGAGGGGCAAGGTAGAGGTAAATGCTAAAGAGGTACAAACTATTATACAAAATAAATGAACTATGTATGATATGGCTCAGAGAATATTTTAAAGCATAGCGAATAAGTTATAACACCTTTAAAGGAATGAGATCTATAAAAATATTCAAACACTATTTAGTAAAATTGAAACTAACACAATTTTGTAAGTCGAATGTACATCAATTAAAAATTAATGTTAGTAAATAAAATCAAATTGAAACCATACGAATATTACAATTGAGTAACTATTAATATTAAAAAGAACATTTAAATCAGTCCCTGTAACCTTGAGAATATTTTCTGACTCTCTATAAACAAAAGTACTTTCATTAAAGAGATCCCTCTGCCAGTTACTACTGATTAGTTTTCCCTTTTATTACATTTTAGATCTCTGAAACCAGTCAATAAGTTATTCTTTCAGCTCCCCTACACCCATACATCCCCATAGAAAGCACTAATCAGAGATTTTCATTTTTAGACCACATATACAGTACAACTGCACTCATTTCACATGCTAGCAAGGTTATGCTCAAAATCCTTCAACATTTACTTCAAAGGGGAGATGACAAGAGTGAAGAGTAAACTAAAATGGGTTGGAATGGGGAAATTTAATACAAATGACCATTATATCTGTGACTATGGGAAAGAATCGCTTAGAATAAAATAAGTAGTTCTCATAGTCAATGAAAGAGTCCAAAATTCAACATTTGGATGCAATCTCAAAAATGACAGAATGTTCAGACTGTACTACAAAGCTACAGTCATCAAGACAGTATGGTACTAGCAGCAGCACAGAAACATAGATCAGTGGAACAAAATAGAAAGCCCAGAGATAAATCCATGCACCTATGGACACCTTATCTTTGACAAAGGAGGAAAAAATATACAATGAAGAAAAGACAGTCTCTTTAACAATTTTTGCTGGGAAAACTGGTCACTTTCTAACATCATGCACAAAAATAAACTCAAAATGGATTAAAGATCTAAATGTAATGCCAGAAACTATGAAACTCCTAGAGGAAAACATAGGCAGAACACTCTCCAACATAAATCACAGCAAGATCCTCTATGACCCACCTCCCAGAGTAATAGAAATAAAAGCAAAAATAAACAAATTAGAAGTGTAAAAGGGTTCCCATTTCTCCACACCTTTTCCAGAATTTATTATTTATGGACTTTTCTATGGCAGCCACTCTGAATGGTGTGAGGTGCAGCATTGTTTACAATAACTAGGACATGGAAGCAACCTAGATGTCCATCAGCAGACAAATGGATAAGAAAGTTGTGGTACATATACATAATAGAATATTACTCAGTTATAAAAAAAAAAAAAACACTTAAGTCAGTTCTAATGAGGTGGATGAAGCTGGAGCCTATTATACAGAGTGAGGTAATTCAGAAAGAAAAGCACCACCACAGTATATTAACTCATATATATGGAATTTAGAAAGATGCTAATGAAAACCCTATATGCAAGAGAGCAAAAGAGACACAGATGTAAGGAACAAACTTTTGGACTCTGTGGGAGAAGATGAGGATGGGGTGATTTGTGAGAATAGCATTGAAACATGTATATTACCATATGTGAAATAGATGACCAGTCCAAGTTCAATGCATGAAGCAGAGCACTCAAAGCTGGTGCACTGGGACTACCCAGAAGGATGGGATGGGGAGTAAGATTAGAGGGTGGTTCAGGAGGGTGGGACACATGTATGCCCATAGCTGATTCATGTCAATGTATGGCAAAAACAACCATGTGATGTATGGCAGAACCAATACAGTATTGTAGAGTAAAATAAAAAAGAAACTTGCTGCAAAAAAAACCCCACAATATTTTAAAATAATTAGCCTCCAATTAGAATAAATTAACTTAAAAACAAGTGACAGACTGATCTGAGAGAGAACAGCATTGAAACATGTATATTACCATATGTGAAATAGATGACCAGTCCAAGTTCAATGCATGAAGCAGAGCACTCAAAGCTGGTGCACTGGGACTACCCAGAAGGATGGGATGGGGAGTAAGATTAGAGGGTGGTTCAGGAGGGTGGGACACATGTATGCCCATAGCTGATTCATGTCAATGTATGGCAAAAACAACCATGTGATGTATGGCAGAACCAATACAGTATTGTAGAGTAAAATAAAAAAGAAACTTGCTGCAAAAAAAACCCCACAATATTTTAAAATAATTAGCCTCCAATTAGAATAAATTAACTTAAAAACAAGTGACAGACTGATCTGAGTTTATTTCAAAGGTAAAACAATCAATATTGCAGTAATCCAAGTCTATGCCTCAACCACTATTGCCAAATAAGCTGGAAGTTGAACAGTTCTATGAAAACCAACAAGATCCTCTGGAAATAATACAAAAAATAATTGTTTTCATCATAAGGGATTGGAGTGTAAAAGTAATAAGACAAGTGATACCTGGAGTAACAGGCAAATTTGGTCTTGGAGTACAAAATGAAGGAGATAAAAGTTTAACAGAGCTTTATTTTAAAAATACACTGGTTATAGCAAACACCCTCTTTCATCAACAAAGTAATGATTCTACACATGAACATCACCATATGGTCAATACCGAAATCAGATTGAATATACCTTTGCAGCTGAAGTTGGAAAAGCTATATACAGTCAGCAAAAACAAGACCTGGAGCTCACTGTGGCTCAGATCATGAGTTCCTCATTGCAAAATTCAGGATTAAATTGAAGAAAGTAAGAAAAACCACTAAACCACTCAGTATGATTATATAATTATTTTGTTATATAATCAAATCTGTTATGATTATACAGTAGATGTGATTAATAGATTCAAGGCATTAGATCTGGCAGACAGAGTGTCTGAAGAACTATGGATGGAGATTTGTAACATTATACAGGAGGCAATAACCAAAACCATCCCAAAGAAAAAGAAATGTGAGAAGTTCCTATAAATAGCTGAGAAAAAAAAAAAGAGAAGTGAAAGGCAAAGGAGAAAGGGAATAAAGTATCCAACTGAATGCATAATTCCAGAGAATAGCAAGATAAGAAAGCCTTCTTAAGTGAACAATGCAAAGAAATAGAGGGAAACAATAGAATGAGAAAGATTAGAGATTTCTTCAAGAAAATTGGAGACACAAACATTTCATGAAAAGAGGGGCATAACAGAGGACAGAAATGGCAAAGATCTAACAGAAGAAGAAAAGATTAAGAAGAGGTGACAAGAATATACAAAACTGTACAAAAAAGTTCTAATTATCTGGATAACCACGATGATGTGGTCAATTGCCTAGAGCCAGATCACAGCACCCCACTCCAGTACTCTTGCCTGGAAAATGCTATAGACGGAGGAGCCTGGAAGGCTGCAGTCCATGGGGTCACTGAGGGTCGGACACGACTGAGCGACTTCACTTTCACTTTGCACTTTCATGCATTGGAGAAGAAAATGGCAACTCACTCTAGGGTTCTTGCCTGGAGAATCCCAGGGACGGGGGAGCCTTTTGGGCTGCTATCTATGGGGTCACACAGAGTCGGACATGACTGAANGGGGTCACTGAGGGTCGGACACGACTGAGCGACTTCACTTTCACTTTGCACTTTCATGCATTGGAGAAGAAAATGGCAACTCACTCTAGGGTTCTTGCCTGGAGAATCCCAGGGACGGGGGAGCCTTTTGGGCTGCTATCTATGGGGTCACACAGAGTCGGACATGACTGAACTGACTTAGCAGCAGACATCCTGAAGTGTGTAGTTAAATAGGACTTAGGAAAAATTATTATGAACAACCTAGGGGAGGTGATGAAATTCCAGCTGTGCTATTTAAAATCCTAAAAGACGGTGTTGTTAAAGTGCTGCAGTAAACATATCAGCAAATGTGGAAAGCTCAGCAGTGGCCATATACATATAATAATATGTATATTATTTTTATATATGCAAACTAACTTGCATAGCTGGATTATCCCAAGAATGCAAGGTATTTTGCTTGTATAAAATAAAGCAGTGTAGTACAGCACATTGATAGATTATAAAACTATAAGAGAAAAAGCAATACATCATTTCAGAAGATTCAGAGACTATATGTGATATAATTCAATACTATTCCTTATAAAAAGCTCTTAACAAACAGTAAATAGAAGAGAACTTACTTTCTTGATAAAGGGTATCTGGAAGGAAAAAAAAAGTCCCAAAGTAAACATTATTGTGATCAATAGAGAAATTTAAAAACATTACCTTTAAAATTAGAATCAAGATAACAATCTACTATGACTTCTTCCATTCAGCATTGTAAGGGATGTACCTAAGAGCTAAGTAAGAAATAAAATCAAATGTTATATGTACAAGAATTGGAAAGAAATAAACTACACTGTTTAGGTTAAAAAGATAGAAGGTAAGATAAAAAGAGTAATATCCAAAGACTAATACCTAGGGACAGTGTTAGAAATGCAATAAAAAGATAACACTTCAATCACCCAAAAATAAGGGCAAAATAAATTCACTAAATATGAGCTTTTCAGTCTATTAGAGAAAAAAAAATGACTATGTGAAAATGCATAAAGATATATAAGTAACTAGAGAAATATAACTTCTTCATGAATACTGAGAGTCAATATTTTAGCTATGTAAAATCTCATCAAAATGATTCACAGATTTAATGCTCTGTAATTAAATTCTGGCAAAGGTTTGAATGGAAGTTAACAAACATACTCTAAAATTTATATGGAAGAACATGGAGCCAATAATAGTCAAGCCATTCTTGAAGAAATCAAGTGAGTGTAAATTCCAGCCAAAAATTAATTGGCCAGTGGTACTTGGCACAAATCCCTTCAAGAATCATTGCCTTGTCATGGTGAAGGAGTTTGCATAACTCAGTGAAGCTATGATCCATGCAGGGACACCCAAGATGGATGAATCATAGCAGAGAGTTCTGACAAAACATGATCCACTTGAGAAGGGAATGGCAAACCACCCTGGTGTACTTGCCATGAGATCCTCATGAACTGTATAAAAGATGAAAAGATATGACACCGAAAGATGAGTTTCCCAGGTCTGAAGGTGTAAAATATGCTACTGGTGAAAAGTGCAGAATTACGAATAGCCCCAGAATAAATTAAGTGACTGGGCCAAAGCGGATATGACACTCAGTTGTTGATGTGTCTGGTGATGAAAGTGAAATCTGATGCTGCAAAGAACAGCATTGTATAGGTACCTGGAATGCTAGGTCAGTCAATCAAGGAAAATTGGACACGGTCAAGCAGGAGATAGTAAGAATAAACATCAACATCCTATGAATCAGCAAACTAAAACGGATGAATTTAATTTAGATAACAATTCTATCTACTACTGTGGGCAAAAATCCCATAGAAGAAATGGAGTAGCTTTCATAATCAACAAAAGAGTCTTAAATACAGTACTTGGGTTCAGCCTCAAAAATGACAAAATAATTTTGGCTTGTTTCCAAGGCAAGCCATTCAAAATCATAGTAACCCAAGTCTATGCCCTTCCATTGATGCCAAAGAAGTTGAAGTTGATCAGTTCTATGAAGAACTAGAAGACCTCCTAGAACTAAACCTAAAAAATATGTTCTGTTCATCATCAGGAATTAGAATGCAAAAGTAGGAAGTCAAGATATACCTGGAGTAACAGGAACTGAACAGGCAAGTTTGGTCTTGGAGGAAAAATGAAGCAGGGTAAATACTAACTGAATTCTGCCAAGAAAATTCACTGGTCATAGCAAATATCCTTTCAAGAGCTGACTTTACACATAGACATCACCAAATGGTCAATATCAAAATCGAATTGATTATGTTCTTTGTAGTCAAAGATGGAGAAACTGTATACAGTCAGCAAAAACAAGACTTGGAACTGACTGTGATGATCATAAGTTTCTCATAGCAAAATTTAGGCTTAAACTAAAGGAAACTGGGAATGACTTAAATCAAATCCCATATCAATTATCAGTAGAAGTAATAAATAGATTCAAGGGACTAGCTCTAGTTCACAGTGTCCCTGAAGAACTATGAACAGATGTCTGTAATATTGCACAGGAAGTGGCAAACAAAACCATCCCCCCAAATAAAGAAAAGCAAGAAGGCAAAGTGGTTATCTGAGGAGACTTTACAAATAGCAAAAGAACAAAGAGAAGAGAAAAACAAGGGAGAGAGGAAGAGATGCATCCAATTAAATACAGAGTTCCAAAGAACACCTATGAGAGACAAAACAGGCTTCTTCTATGAATGAACAGTGCTTAATAATAGAAGAAAACAACAAAAGGGGAAAGCCTAGAGATCTCTTCAGGAAAACTGGAAACATCANTTGGAGATAGATTCGAAAATGTGAGAAAGGCTATAGGAGGCCTGTGTTGACTGATGTCTAACATGTGAAACAGAACCTCAGACTGACACCTAGATAAGAAGGTGGATAAGTCATTGATATTTGAATATAGAGCAAAACTGGATAACAATATTTTATATTTCCTGATTTTAATAGCAATAGCATAAATATGTCAGAGAATGTCATTTTCTTAAATTGAGCACCACAAAGTATTTAGGAATAAAAAGGATAGCGCCAAAGTACTCTAAAATGGTTAAAAAAAAAAGTGTTACACACTAACACACATAATTATAATTGGATAAACAGAGAGAAAAACAAAAAGAAGGAAACATATTGAGAAACAGAGAGAAGAAAAGTTAGGTGGACAAAATGTAAACAATTGGTGCATCTTGGTAAAGAGTCTCTATGAGACTCTTCTGTTGATCTTGCAACTTTTCTGTTACAATCATATTGAAATGTTATTTAAAAAGAATGAAATAATGCCATTTGTAGCAATATGGATGGACCTGGACATTATCATACTCAGTAAGCCAGGAAAAGACAAATATTTCATGATATTGCTTATATGTGGATCAAAAGATAATAATAATACAAATAAATTTGTATACAAATAAGAAACAGACACATGGACATTAAAAAAAAAAAAAAAAAACTTATGGTTGCCAAAGAGAAAAGGGATGAGGGACAAATTAGGAGTTTGGAATTAATGTATACACACTGCTGCTGCTGCTGCTAAGTCACTTCAGTCGTGTCCGACTCTGTGTGACCCCATAGATGGCAGCCCAGCAGGCTCCCTCGTCCCTGGGATTCTCCAGGCAAGAATACTGGAGTGGGTTGCCATTTCCTTCTCTAATGCATGAAAGAGAAAAGTGAAAGTGAAGTTTCTCAGTCTGTCCGACTGTTAGCGACCCCATGGACTGCAGCCCACCAGGCTACTCCGTCCACTGGATTTTCCANTTCTCCAGGCAAGAATACTGGAGTGGGTTGCCATTTCCTTCTCCAATGCATGAAAGAGAAAAGTGAAAGTGAAGTTGCTCAGTCTGTCCGACTGTTAGCGACCCCATGGACTGCAGCCCACCAGGCTACTCCGTCCACTGGATTTTCCAGGCAAGAGTACTGGGGTGGGGTGCCATTGCCTTCCCCGATTCAGTTACATAGAATTTTGAATATTACAAGTTAATGTTTGCCAGGGACATTGACTAATTTATTTCCATTTTTTTCAAATATGATACATACTATATACATTCCTCCTTTAACTAATTCCCATTTCTCCCCTGACAGTTATAAAGTGCCCCCTTCCACAAAACAAAAACCAAAAAAATAAACAAAGCAGGCACTCTAATCCAGGTTGCTAAAAGCTGCTGCTGCTGCTGCTAAGTCGCTTCAGTCATGTCCGACTCTGTGTGACCCCCATAGATGGTAGCCCATCAGGCTCCACCGTTCCTGGGATTCTCCAGGCAAGAAAACTAGAGCGGGTTGCCATTTCCCTCTCCAATGCATGAAAGTGAAAAGTGAAAGTGAACTCGCTCAGTTGTGTCTGACTCTTAGCGACCCCATGGACTGCAACCCACGAGGCTCCTCCGTCCATGGGATCTTCCAGGCATGAGTACTGGAGTGGGGAGCCGTTGCCTTCTCCATTGCTAAAAGCAGCCAATCTTAAATAGTTAAACTGGACCAATGTAAGTTATGAGGAAATAGCTTTCCAGAATTTAGAATTTTAATAATTCTGAAATTGGTTACCATAAAAGAGGTGTGTTCCCTACCACAGGCATCTCCTGTAGAGATTTGACAGGAACTTTCTATAGAACATTATATAGGGGATTTTATATCATGAAAATAGTTGGGCTGGAAGAGTGCTAAGTTCTTTTCTATATAGAGACTTAATGATACTATGAAAATGCTTCACAAGGGTAAATCCAGATCCTTTTCATTCAAAAAATGAGATTTTAGACTTATATTGAATGATTATAAAATACTTTCTCATTTTTCAAGACCTACAATTTAAATTCTACTCAGTTTGATATGAAGTAATTAGAATAAAATTTAAAACTTAGTTATAAATTTATAGACAGACTCATTAGTCAAGAATGACAGATTGCAATTTACTGACATTTCACATTCTAGTGTGTGGGCTGGGTGGATGTCATACGATTTTTTACTGTTGGAAATTCCAGCACATGTGTGTTATATAAAATGCCAATTCCTCACTAAATAGTGAACTCTTTCATGGTCTCTTGAGGACAGGGATTGTATTTTAATCCATCATCCACTTACTCATTCATTCAACAAATATTTACCAAATGCCTATAATGTGATAAGCAGTCTGCTTGGCATCAGGGATACAAACCATAACCTGGTGATTATGAAGGTTATATTCTATGTAATTAAATTGATTAAATGATAGTTACATAAATAACTGAGTAACCCCAAGTGCAATGCTATAAAAATTTATTTCCATTATCTCATAAATTTAAGACAAGGAATAAAATGCATCCTTTAGCTTCTGGAATTGGGAGGTTATGGATAGACAACTGAGTGAAAATATGGAAACAGAAGCCAGATTTCACTGCTTTGAAGGAATAAAGTTATTGGAGGTAACAAAACAAGATTCTCTTTTAATGATGTGTGGTTCAAAGAGAAGAAGAGAGACAAAATGTTCACTATAAGGACATAAGTTTCAAAAAGAATGTTTGGGTGTCATTATATTTTAAGACACTTAATATAAGAAAGGAGAAGGTGAAGATACAGAAGAAAGCAAATAATATGTAATAGATGAGGCAGGTTTCTGGCAGAGAAGAGAAGGAATGGGACAGAATTTAGCCAAGATTTGGAGAAAAATAGGCATTTTCTTCTCAAAGAAGAAGGTAGATAAGGTTTTGCTGATGCTGCTAAGTCACTTCAGTCTGTCTGACCTTGTGCAACCCCATAGATGGCAGCCCACCAGGCTCCCCATCCCTGGGATTCTCCAGGCAAGAATACTGGAGTGGGTTGCCATTTCCTTCTCTGAAAAGTGAAAGTGAAGCTGCTCAGTCGTGTCTGACCCTCAGCGACCCCATGGACTGCAGCCTTCCAGGCTCCTCCGTCCATGGGATTTTCCAGGCAAGTGTACTGGAGTGGGTTGCCATTGCCTTCTCTGAGATAAGGTTTTAGGTGGCTGTTAATACATTTCCAGTGAGTTCACCATTCAAGACCTTTATTTTCTCTACAAAGTAGGAACTGAGGTCTTTTACTGAGAGAAGGGGAGAGAAGTTTAGGAAGGGTCTCCAGGAGAGTCGCAGATACTTGAATAAATAGCAAGTAGGGTGGGTAAGAGAGCTGACCAAGGAAACATAAAAGGCTGTACTATGACTACCACTTAATGCAGTCACCATTACAGCTAACACTTCAAAACAAAACTTCTCACTTCTGCTCAGTTCCTCTCTGCTTTATAGAAAGGTGTTTAAACTGATTGTCTATACATCCTGTGCCTACTTCCTCATCCCATTTACTCTTCAGTCCCCTGGCAATCCAGCTTGCACAGTCACCACTCTGATCAAGGATACAACTTCCACGCAAGCACACACACTGGACACATCAGCAGTACATGGTGACAACGCTGGCTTTTGTGAAGGGATTCTGTGACAACAGGTTCTCCTGGTCTTCATCCTATGAATACCTGGCTGCTGATTTTCAGCTTCCTTTGCTGACTCTTCTCCTATCGGACCTCTAAAAACTGCAGTGGCATAGCCCTTTTGTATGGGTTAACTTTTTTTTTTTTTAATGTGGGCCATTTTTAAAGTCTTTATTGAATTTGTTGCAATATTTCTTCCATTTTATATTTTTTTGGTTTTGTGCCATGAGGTATGTGTGATCTTAGTTCCCTAGCCGGGGACTGAACCTGCATCCTCTACATTGGAAGGTAAAATCCTGACCACTGGACCACCAGGGTAGTCCTTGGGTTAACTGCACTTGTTTGTTAGGAGATTTCATCCACTTCCTCAAGTAAGTTCGTCTACTCACCAGTGACTCTAAATCTTTATCTTCCAGGCCATGCTGCTGCTGCTAAGTCGCTTCAGTCGTGTCCGACTCTGTGCGACTCCATAGGCGGCAGGCCATCAGGCTCCACCGTCCCTGGGATTCTCCAGGCAAGAACACTGGAGTGGGTTGCCATTTCCTGCATTCTGCCAAAAGATAGACACAATAAAGGATAAAAATGATGGAGACCTAGTAGAAGCTGACAAGATCAAGAATAGATGGAAAGAATACATGGAAGAAATGTATTAAAAAAAAGACCTTAATGAAGCAGGTTAGTATGATGGTGTGGTTAGTCACCCGGAGCCAAACATTCTGGAATGTGAAGTCAAGTAGGCCTTAAGAAGCACTGCTGTTAATGAAACTAGTGGATGTGATGAAATTCCAGCTGGTGCTGCTGCTGTCTTTGTAGTCGTGTCTGACCCCATAGATTGCAGCCCGCCAGGCTCCCCCATCCCTGGGATTCTCCAGGCAAGAACACTGGAGTGGGTTGCCATTTCCTTCTCCAATGCATGAAAGTGAAAAGTGAAAGTGAAGTTGCTCAGTCGTGTCTGACCCTCAGTGACCCCATGGACTGCAGCCTACCAGGCTCCTCCGTCCATAGGATTTTGCAGGCAGGAGTACTGAAGTGGGTTGCCATTGCCTTCTCCGAAATTCCAGCAGAATTATTCAAATCCTTNATGCATGAAAGTGAAAAGTGAAAGTGAAGTTGCTCAGTCGTGTCTGACCCTCAGTGACCCCATGGACTGCAGCCTACCAGGCTCCTCCGTCCATAGGATTTTGCAGGCAGGAGTACTGAAGTGGGTTGCCATTGCCTTCTCCGAAATTCCAGCAGAATTATTCAAATCCTTAAAGGATGATGCCATCAAGGTTTTACACTCATTACATCAGCAAATCTGGAAGACCCAGCAGTGGCCACAGGACTGGAAAAGGTCAATTCCCATCCCAATTTCCAAGGGTAGTACCAAAGAATGTGCTAACCATCAGACAATTGCATTCATCTTCTGCGCTAGTAGGATCATGCTTAAAATCCTGCATTTTAAAAAATGTTATTGCATTCTAATTTAATTTAATTTAATTGTATTGCATTTTAATCCTGCATCAGCATTATATGAACCAAGAACTTCTAAATGTCCAGGTTGGGTTTAGAAAAGGAAGAGGAAATAGATATCAAATTTCCAACATTCACTAGATTATAGAGAAAGCAAGCAAATTAAAAAAAAAAAAATCTATATCTTGTTTCAATGACTACACTAAAGCCTTTGACTGTGTCGATCAGGACAAACTATGGAAAGCTCTTAGAGAGATGGAATACCAGACTATCTTACCTGTCTCCTGAGAAACCTATTTGCAGGTCAAAAAGCAAAAGTTAGAACCCTGTATGGAGCAACTGTTTGGCTCAAAATCAAGAAAGGAGTAAGATGGGCTGTCTGCTGTCATCTTGTTTGTTTAACCTTTAAGCAGAGCACATTGAGAAAAATACTGGGCTGGATGAGTTACAAACTGAAATCAAGATAGGTGGGAGAAATATATTCAGATTATATTACTCTAATGGCAAAAAGCAAAGAGGAACTAAAGAGCCTCTTGATGAGGGTGAAGGANGTTTGTTTAACCTTTAAGCAGAGCACATTGAGAAAAATACTGGGCTGGATGAGTTACAAACTGAAATCAAGATAGGTGGGAGAAATATATTCAGATTATATTACTCTAATGGCAAAAAGCAAAGAGGAACTAAAGAGCCTCTTGATGAGGGTGAAGGAGGAGAGTGAAAGAGCGGGATTAAGACTAAAAACAAACAAACAAACAAACAAAGGTCATGGCATCTGGACCCATTACCACATGACAAATAGATGGGAAAAAGGTAGAAGTAGTAACAGATTTCCTCTTCTTAGGCTCTAAAATCACCATGGATGGTGACTAAAGACATGAAATCAGAAAACAATTGCTTCTTGGAAGGAAAGCAATGACAAACTTAGACAGTGTGTTGAAAAGCAGACGTTACTCAACCCACGAAGGTCCATATAGTCAAAGCCATGGTCTTCCCAGTGATCATGTACCATTGTGAAAGCTGGACCATAAAGAAAGCGAAATGCCAAAGAATTGATGCCTTCAAACTGTGGTGCTGGAGACTTATGAAAGTCCCTTGGACAGCAAGGAAATAAAACCAGTCAATCTTAAAGATCAACCCTAAATATTCACTGTAAAGACTGATGCTGAAGCTGAATCTCCACTATTTTGGTCATCTGATGAGACTGTCCAATTCACTTGAAAAGTCCCTGACCCTGGGAAGAAGGAGAAGAGAACATCAGGGGATGAGATGGCTGGATGGCACCACTGGTGCAATGAAAGTGAACTTGGGCAAACTCTGGAAGATGATGAGGGACGGGAAGCCTGGCATGCTACAGTACATGAGGGCACAAAAAGATGGACACAACTGGGCGACTGAACAATAACTCAGCAGAAAACTATAGAAAACTTATAGAATTGTGGTACTTTAAAGAAGACAAGTAGTATAGAAAATAAAGAAAAGAAAAATCACTGTTTGATATAACTATGGTAAGATTTATTTTTGTACACAGAAATGTAAAAAATAAAAATAATTTATGGCACACATCATATACAAAACAATTCTAAGCAGATAAAATATTTAAAATATTTAAATGTCAAACAAAATAATTGTTTATTAAAAAAATGTAAGAACTTCCCTGGTGGTCCAGTGGCTAAGCCTCTGACTCCCAATCATGTCTGGTCAGGGAACTATTTCACACATGCTGCAACTAAACATTCCACATGCCATTAAAAAAAAGAAAAAAAAAACACACACACACACATGCCACAGTGAAGATCAAAGATCCCACAGTTGCAGCTAAGACCAGCTCAGCAAAATAAATAAATATTAATAAAAAGAAAATGTTGAAAAGTATTGAGGATAGAAAATAACATTAAACATTAATAGCAGTCAAAATATGATAATCATGATGACAGAATAATCATATATTTAACTACAATGTAGTAAATCATTTATCAAAAGGCATCAAAAAAATTAAAGACATGATATTGGGAGTTGATATCTGCTATACAAGTAACAGGAGACGGCAAGAGTGAACGTCGACATTCTAGGAATCAGCGAACTAAAATGGACTGGAATGGGTG
>SJYX01010751.1:0-10077 GCA_006410675.1 Oreotragus oreotragus
TATGGTTGAAGCAGACCCTGGGGATATTTTAACTCATTCTCTCAAGGTATATTTATCAAACATCTATGTGTCAGGCCATGAACATACAGGAGGAAACAGGACCCAAAAAAGCCCTACCCTCATGAGCTCACATTCTAAAGGAATAATGAATAAATAAATTATATATTATGTTAGATAATATAGTAGGAGAAAAAGCAGAAAATGACAAATGTGGGGCTATAATTTTGGATAGGCTGGTCATAAGCGATCTCATTAAAATAGGAGAGTTAAGCAAAGACTTTTAGGGGTGATGGAGTCAGCTGGATAAATATCTGGATAGACAATCGTAGGGAGCAAGACCAACCAAGGCAAAGGCTAGGAAGCAGAAATATGCTGAAGTATTAGAGGGACAGCAAAGAGGCCCATGTGGCCAGAATCAAATGAGCAAGGGAGGCTAGAACTATGAGATGAACCTAGCAAGGCAGTCAGGGCCAGATTGGGTCTCTCTCTCTTTAGTTATTAAGGCGTGTCCA
Source organism: Oreotragus oreotragus (assembly GCA_006410675.1). Classification (NCBI taxonomy): domain Eukaryota; kingdom Metazoa; phylum Chordata; class Mammalia; order Artiodactyla; family Bovidae; genus Oreotragus; species Oreotragus oreotragus. The sequence goes on from SJYX01010751.1 coordinate 513, forward strand.
ACTCTTGCAACCCCATGGACTGTAGCCTGCCAGGCTCCTCTGCCCGTGGGATTCTCCAGGCAAGAATACTGGAGTGGGTTGCTGTTTCCTTCTCCAAGGGATCTTTCTGACACAGGAATCAAACCCAGGTCTCCTGCATTGCAGGCAGATTCTTTACCAACTGAGCTATGAGGGCNCATGGACTGTAGCCTGCCAGGCTCCTCTGCCCGTGGGATTCTCCAGGCAAGAATACTGGAGTGGGTTGCTGTTTCCTTCTCCATGGGATCTTTCTGACACAGGAATCAAACCCAGGTCTCCTGCATTGCAGGCAGATTCTTTACCAACTGAGCTATGAGGGCAGGTTCTTGTAAGTCATTGTAAGACTTGAACTCTGTAAGGACATTGTAGGGGCTTTGACTCTAAGGGAGATGGAAGGTTCCAAGCAGAGGAAGAAACTGCTCTGACTTCAGTTTAAAGTGGATCTTTCTGGTTGCTGTGCTTAGAACAGACTATAGTAGAGGCTGGGCCAAAGAAGTCTGCGAATGTAAAGAGAGATCAATGGAAACTACCCAATTTGAATAACAGACAGAAAAAATACTGGAAAAAATGAATAAAGCCTCGGGGAACTGTGTGGTATAGTATTTATGTCATTAGAGACCTAAAGAGGAGAAAGAATGCAACACTGAAAAAATATTTGAAGAAATAATGGCTGAAATCTCCCTAACTTTGGCAAAGGATATAATGTTTTCAAGAAGCTGATTGAACCCCAAATAGGACAACCCCAAAGAAATCCATGACTAGCCACTTTTAAACTGGCAAAAAATAAAAATGAAGAATACTCGTGAAAGCTACTTGAGAAAAACAATTCATTACCTAGAGAGAATCAACAATTTCAATGACTGCAGATCGCTCACAGAAATGATAGAGGCCAAAAGGAAGTGGGACAGCATTTTTAAAGTGTTACAAAGAAAAAAACCCAAACGTGTCAACACAATTCTAAATTGAGCAAAAGTATACTTCAGAAATAAATGAAGGTGAAATCAAGATAGTCTCAGATGATAGAAAATTAAGAGAATTTGTAACCCACAAAACTCTCAAAGATTGCTGAAGGAAGTTCTTCAAACCAAAAGGAAGACAACAGAAGAAAGCTGGGCTATCAAAAAGAAAGAACAGAAATGGTCAACATCTGAGTAAATATAACAGATTATTCTTCTGTTTTGAGATATTTCAAATGTGCTTGCCCATTGAAAGCAAAAATTATAACATGATTTTCTGGGGGTTTTAATATACAATGATATAATACATAAGGTGGATATAGCACACAAGAGGGAAGATAAAAGGCTTTAAGCAGTGGTGTATTTTGTCCATTCCAATACAAGTGGCAGAATGTTAGTTCTAGATTGATGGTGAAAAGTTATGTATATATTTTATAATACCTAGAGCAACCACTAAAATAAATATATTAGTTATAGTCAAAATCACAATAGATAAATTAAAATTGAATACCAAAAAAGTTCAGATAACACTATGACTTGAGGCAATGTGATATTTTGGGTTGAATCTCAGAATAGAAAAATGGAATGAGCAGAAAACTTGGTAAGATCTGAATAGATTCTGGACTTTAACAATAATGTGACACTTTCTGGTTTCTTGATTTTGACAAATATCATACTAATGCAAGCTGTTAACATTAGGGGAAACTGAGTGAGGGATAGGAGAACTCTCTGTATTATCATTGCAGCTTTTCTGTAAATCTGAAAGCTTTCTAAATAAAGATTTTACTTAGAAAATGTTCAGATTACCCCGAATTAGGCAAGAAAGTGCAAACAGAAGAACAAAAACCAGAGGGAACAAATAAAACCAAATGACAAAGTGGTACAGTTAATCCAGACATATCAATAATTACATTAATATAAATGGTCTAAAATACCAATTAAAAGAAAGATAGTCAGAACTGATAAATAAAAGAAAGACATGAACCAACCGTACACTGTCTACAAGAAACTCATTCAAATACAATGATACGGGCATGTTAAAAATAAAAGGAGAAAAAGATGTACTATATGAACACTAATCAAAAGAAAGCTCGAGTGGCTCTATTGATATCAAACAAAAGAGAGTTCACAGCAGAGAAAATTACCAAGGATCAAGAGGGGTATTATATAACAGTGAAAGGATCAATTCATCAAGAAGACAGAAGAGCGCTAAATGTGCATGCACCTAGCAAAAGAGTTTCTACTACATGAAACAAAAACTGAAAACAAATGAAAAGAGAAATAGACAAATCCACAATTATATTTAGAAACTTTTCAACACTTATTGGAGAAGGCGATGGCACCCCACTCCAGTACTCTTGCCTGGAAAATCCCATGGGCGGAGGAGCCTGGTAGGCTGCAGTCTATGGGGTCGCTAAGAGTTGAACACGACTGAGCGACTTCACTTTCACTTTTCACTTTCATGCATTGGAGAAGGAAATGGCAACCCACTCCGGTATTCTTGCCTGGAGAATCCCAGAGACGGGGGAGCCTGATGGGCTGCCGTCTATGGGGTCACACAGAGTTGGACACGACTGAAGTGACTTAGCAGCAGCAGCAGCAGCAACACTTGTCTCAGTGGACAATCAGCAAGCATATAAACAATGTCAAACAACTGGATCTAATAGACATTTATAGAACATGCCATCCAACAGCAGGAGAATATGCTATATTTTCAAGTGAACATGAAACATTCACCAAGATAGATAGTATGCTATGTGTCTTAACAAATTTAAAAGAATTGAAATTATACAAAGTGTGCTCTCATACCATAATGGAATGTAACTAAAAATCAGTAATAGAAAGGTAAAAGAGAAAGCATCAAACACTGGGAAGGCTAACATGCTTCTAAATAATCTTTTATAAAACAGGAAATATCAGGGGAAGTTTAAATATTTTTTGAACTGCATGAAAATAAAAAGGCAGCTTATTGAAATTTGTGTGGTATATCTATAGCAGTGCTCTGAGGGAAATTTATAGCATTAAATGCTTACATTAGAAAAGAAGAGTTCTCAAATAATAACCAATAGCTTCCATCTTAAGAAATTAGAAAAATAAGAATAATCTAAAGCCAAATCAAGTGGAATGAAGGAAATAATAAAGACCAGAAATCAATGAAACAGAAAACAAGTAATAGATAAAACCAATCAAACCAACTAGTTCTTTGAAAAGATCAAAACAATTGATAAATCTCTAGCAGACTGACAAAAAGGGAAAGAGAGAAAACACAAATTTCCAGTAACAGGGAGGAAAGAGAGAATGTCACTATAGACTCTGAAGATATTCAAAGGATAATAAGGGAATAGCATGCGTATCTATGGATATGAATTTGATAACTTAAATAAAATGGACCAATCAACTCCCTGCAAATCACAAATTAGCAAAGCTCACTCAAGATGAAGCAGATAATTTTAATAGTCCATTAAATACTTAAGAAATTAAAGTTGTCATTAAAATCCTTCCAAAAAAGAAATCTCTAGGATCTGATGGTAAATTCTACCAAACATTTAAAGAAATAACATCAATTATATAAAATATCTTCCAGAAAACAGCAGAGCATGGAACACTTTCCAATTTATTCTGTGTGGCTAACATTACTCTGATATCAAAGACAAAAAAGAGGAGAAAAATAAAAAACTACATGCTATTATTTCTCATAAACATAGACACAAAAATCCTCAATGAAATATTAGCAAATTGAATCCATCAATATATAAAACCACAGCACAACCAAGTGGGATTTAGCTCAGAAACACAATATTCAAAAATGGATAAACATAATTCACAATATTGACAGTCTAAAGAAGAAAAACCATAAGATCCTATCGATTGATGTAGAATAAATACTTGATAAAATTCAATATATATTCATGATTTTTAAAAAATTGTCAGCAAACAAGAAATAGAAGGGCTCTTCTTCAACTTGATAAAGAGGGATCTTTATAAAAACCCTACAGTTAACATCATACTTGATGAAAAATGGAATGCTTTCTCCCTATGATCAGGAATAAAGCAAGGATGTCCACAGCCACCCATCCAATTCAGAACCAGTGGATTAAGCAGTGCAATAAGGCAAGAAAAAGAAATAAAGCATATGTATCAGAAAGGAAGAAGTAAAATTGTCCCTGACTGCCTACATAGAAAATTCTAAGGAAACTGCAAAATAAAACTTCCTAAAACTAATAAATTTAGCAAAGGTGCAGACATAAGGTCAGTTTATTTTTTATAGAAAAATAATCTGTAATCCTATGTACTAGTAATGTACAATTGTAAAGTGAAACTTTAAAAAGCAACGTATAGTCATGTCAAAAGAATGAACTTCGTAGGCAAAAATGTAACAAAATATGTACAGGATCTGTATGCTGAAAAATACAAAGCAGGGATAAAAGAAATCAAAGAAGACCTAAAAGAACTGGAGAAACAGAATGATAGACCATGCTTATGGATTGTTAAAGTTCAACATAATAAATATGCCAATTCTCACTGAAATGATTTATAGATTTAATGCAACACCAATCAAAACCCCAGCAGACTTTTTGTACAAACAAGCTGATTCTAACACTTATACAGAAAGACCAAGGAACTAGAAGAGCTAAAACAAATTTGAAAAAAAAATAAAGATATCAAGTATGATCATTCTCCATTTTCAGACTCACTCGATAGCTATAATAATCAAGACAGTGTGTTATTGGCAAAGGATAGACACAGAGATCAATGAAACAGAATGGAGTGTCTAGAAATAGACTCATAGCAGCATGGCCAACTGATTTTTAATGAAGTTGCAAGGAGCAGGCACTGGTTCTTTTACTCATTCTGTGGACAGGGCTGAGGTGAGCATGGAGAGCTCTGTACTGAAGAGACTCTTAACTCTCCCCTTGGCTCCTGAGAAGAGGGCTGGAGACCCTTCCCATTCTCTGCAGCCTTTTCAGAAGCAGCCAACAAAAAGGAGAAAGGGGTCCTTGGAAAAGGAAATAGGAAGGCCCTGGCATGTGTAAGGAGTGAGGGGGCCAATGTGGCTGAAGCATGGGGAGCAGAGGCAAGAAGAGGAAGTGAGGACAGACGTGGCAGGGGACCTAGTCGGTCCCTGGAAGGACTTGGAATTTCCTCGGAGCTGTGCCATGAGAGGGTTTGGAGCCAGGGAGTGATGCAATCTGACTTTACCTTTTAATAGACTCCTCACTGCTGAGTTGAGAAATGACTGAAGGGGGTGATAGGGATGGAGCTGGGGGTGGGGAAGGATGCAGCAGGAGGACCACACAGGAGGCTGCTCAGATAATCCGGGTGACAGATGATGGTGGCCTGGACCAAAGCAGAAGCAGTGACGGTGAGGAGAAGTGCTTAGTTTTGGACATAATTTGAAAGTACAGGTTGTGGAGTGTGTGTGTGTGTGTGTGTTGGGGGGGGGTGGTTGTGATGAGAATTTCTTACTGTTGCAGTAAAAAAAAAAAACAAAAAACTGTGAGAAGACTGCTTTTGCAACGATTCTATTTTCCCTGCACTCTGCTCACTGGAAGGCTGACTCAGGTCTCACAAGTGCTTCAAGCCCTTGGATGCCCAAGACTTGGGAATGCGTGCTTGGAATGTGAGCAGAGGGTCACTAACTTGGCTTCATGGGAACGTCCGACCTCTTCCCCTGAGGTCTGTGGAAGAAGAGCCACTCTCCTCAGGTGACATGCTGGTTGGCTGGGCTTCAGTAGTCCAGCCCGATTTGGGTAGGTTGGACCCACTCAACGGGGTTTCAAGTCACAAATTGACAGGTCACAAAGCCTTTACTTCATTTTATTGATTAAAAAAAAAAAATAGGTGTGGAGAACTCTGGTGACGTACCTAGTCTCCCAGACAGAGTCTGTGGCAGACTTTCAGTTTCTGTCCACTGCTCTGATCATGCATGGGAGATGCATTAGGGTGCTACTAACCTTCCGGTTCTTGCTGTCCTTAACTGACCTGATCTTTCTAGACAGCCAAAAGGCTTTCACTCACGAACCAGGCCCACAGTGCAATAGCCAGGGTGGTGGAGCAGGGAGCTGATGCCCTCAAGTCTTCTGCTTTGCAAGTAGCCCCTTGGCTGTCTGCCTGCAAGCTCCAGGCCTCCACTGATCCAGGCAGGGAAGGCCAACAGACAGCAGAGGCAAAAGACCAAAGCGGGGTGATGAATAGTGGGAGGTATCCACCAAGCAGCGTGCTGGGTTAGACTACTGCTCTGAAACACAGCTGAGGCCCAGTGCCTATTGTGACATTTTTCTTTTCAGGCTTCAGAGTTGTTATGGGCTCAGTTATAACCCTTCCAAATTCATATGTTGAAGTCTCCACCCCCAGGACATCAGAAAGTGACTGTGTTTGGAGACAGGGTCTTCATGGAAGTGATTAAGATGAAATGAGGTCCTGAGGGTGGGCCCTCATCCAATACAACGAAGAAGAAGTGGGGATACAGATGGTGCAGAGGGAAGGCCATGAGAAGACATGGGGAGAAGACAGCCATCCACAGCAGCCATGAGGTGGGGACGAGAGAGGTGCCATACAGAACACTCCCCCAGGCCTCTGCTCTCAGCATCCCTCCCCTCTATCCCCACAGCCTCAGGGGCCAGTCACAGGCAGTCCAAGAGTGGCTGTAGCAGAACTTTCCAGGGCCCTCTGCACTGCCTGGACCATAGGAAGAAGTTGCTCCCCTGGTTGCCTGATACACAGCTGCAAGTGGGTCGCTGGGGAGGAAGTGGCCGTGAAGGCCCAGCCTTCTTCCTGGGCCTCTGAAGCCAGTTCCCTGGGGCTGGCCCAGGGACCACCCACGATCCTCATCATGAAGCCGGAAGCTTTAGCCTGTGGGCGCACCTGCTCGGAGCCTCCAGGAGAGAAGCTAGGGGCTGTTTTTAGCACATACCTACTCTCCTCTCTTTCTGTCTTTTTTCCCCCCTAAATAAGAGAAGGCAATTCCTTCAGTACTGGGAGCGAAAAGAGGGAGGGGGCCAAGAATGAAAGACTCGGGGAGTGTTACACATCACAGTGGGCGTATTTTATGGAAAGCAGCCGACAATCAGTGTTTGCAGACGCCTTTTATTTTATATTATTTCCTCATCTGTTCAGCTTTCTTGGGCAGGAGCCAGAAAGTTAATATTCTCAGTCAAAGTCGGCCTTTTATCTGTCAGGTTCAAAATGAAACTGAGTCGCTGGGGTTTTAAAGCATCTCTGGCAAAAGGCAAACACACCTTTTTGGCAGCTCTGGCCCAGGGGCTGTCGCAGGGGTTGCTGCACCTGCCAGCAGCTCCCGCTGAGGTCCTCTTACTGGAGACTTTGCTGATGGGCCGCTGGGGTTCCTTAACCACGATACGAGTCTCTTAAAAGGCAGTAGGGTGTCCCCAGGGAGTCTGGTTTGGCTGTGCCTTTTGGGGTCATCGATACATAAGCAGAAGGTGACAGGGTGGCCTCATGAGATAACGCCAGTTGGGAGGCAGGTGGGAGGGGGCAGTTAACCCTTGCCTGCATGCTGCTTGCGGTCCTGAAAGCAGCTGGAAGGAGTAGTGGTCTGAACAGAACTGTGGTGGTTTTAGAAGTGGCCTCCAAATTCTTCCACAGCCCCTGCCATGACAGGGTGGAGCCTCAGGCCCTCCCCTTTGATGTGGGCTGGCTTTCATGACTCGCCTCTAACAAAGAGTTACAGAAATAACCAGAAGTGATGCTGGGCAATTTCCAAGGATAGATGATTAAAGGGGCCACGCACCTTCCACCGGGCTCTCTCTCACAGGACAGCCACCTTGGGCGCCCTGAGCAGCCATGTGAAAGGCCCACTTGTAAAGCCGGCATGCTGGCGGGACCACATGGAGAGACCACCCAGAGAGAACAGGAGCCCAGCTGTGCCAGCCCCCAGGTGTCGGAGTTGTCCCAGCCCAAGCAGCAGACATCTGCGAGAAGAAGCCTTCAAGATAACCCTACCTCCAGCCATCTGACTGCAGCAACTAGACACCACCTCCCTGAGCCTCGTCACCCCAGAACCTCGAGGGGTAATGACAAAATGGCTGTTTCTGTGTTGCTCCACCAAGTTTGGGGCGGTTTGATACACAGCAATAGATAGCCAGTACATTGGCCCCCTACCTTCTGATTTTGTCTCTTCCAAAGCAACACTGTGGAAAGTGGGTCCCCTTTGGCTGTACAAACCCTCCCTTGACAGGACAGCCTGAAGGAATGGGTCACTGACCTCAGGACAAAAGGGCTGAATGAATCTCAGTTATGACTCTTCCTGACATATCTTCTCAGTCCACTCACTCAACCCTTCTGGGCCTCAGTTTCCACATCTATAAAATGGGGATGGTGCCTAAGGCTGGCTTTACAGAGATGTTATAAAGGTCAAATGAGATGGTGGATGTAATGCTGAGATTTCCCAACACCCTGAGACACGAGATCAGATAAATAACACGCTTCTCTCCATCACAAGTCTATGGCCAGAAAATCTATGCAACCTNGCCTCAGTTTCCACATCTATAAAATGGGGATGGTGCCTAAGGCTGGCTTTACAGAGATGTTATAAAGGTCAAATGAGATGGTGGATGTAATGCTGAGATTTCCCAACACCCTGAGACACGAGATCAGATAAATAACACGCTTCTCTCCATCACAAGTCTATGGCCAGAAAATCTATGCAACCTGTAGCAAGTGTAACCTCTGTGCAACTCTAAGAGGAAAAGGGACCTTTTGTAAAATATAAGAACTATTCAGAAGCTGCTTCTCATTTTTAGGCTCTATCATAGGTTACGTGGGGGCAACCAATGGAACCATCCAGCTGTGGAGATTCATTACATTTGGGGAAGTCCATGGCTTTGTGGCCCACTCCCTTATACCCCAATCAAACTGAGGGTTTCTGCTGTCAATGTGGGGCCTCCCTTCAGTTTGGCGACCACTTAAAATGCACTAGGGTGTCCCTAGTGCTAGAATTCCAGAAGCCCCTGTATCAATTACACACCACCTAATACCCGACTCAGCTGGACTCAATAGCATATTTGAGGATCAAGTGAAGTTGAAAATTGGCTCTGTGGGTGGAGATGAGGAGGGACAATTTTACCTCCTGCTACACAGCCCTGCACTTAGCTTGGACCAGAATTCTGCTTGCCTTTCTGAGTGTTCTGCCTTCCCCCACCAACCCTCTGGTGAACTTTTGAGAGCCTCTCCCTTCCTTACAATATGGCTGCTGCTAATAAAGGCATAAATGCCGCAAAGCACTTATTACAGTAATATTATCTTTATATTACCCCAGCATTACCAGGCCTTGCGCAGGGGCCGTGGAGGCGGGAGAACCTCTTCGGTGCTGTCAGTAATCGGAGGAAGGCAGTTTAGTTTAATGATAATGACTTACACTTACATAGCTGCCCTCATCCCAGAGGACCCTGGAGCACTTCACAAACACACTCTTATTCTGAGCCTTTCTAACAAACCTGAGATGCAGCAATGCTTATAAATAATATATACTCTGAGTGCCTCTATATCCTGCAAATGTATGATATAAATATGTATAAGTGTAACAAATATGATTTTTGCATGTTACATTTATAATCCTAAAAAAAAAAAAA
>SJYX01010752.1:0-24217 GCA_006410675.1 Oreotragus oreotragus
TGGCAACAAGGGGAGCATCAGTGGAGCTGAGAGGCAGCCCTGCTTGTGTTTGCAGTGTTGTCAGCTAAGCATCACTCCCCATCCTGTTATTTCTGGCTTTTCTATCACATATATAAAGCTTTTCCAAATCGCCTTTGAAGGAAGCAGTTTGACATGCTAAATTAAACGGAGCTCCAGAGACATTTGTTTTAGGCAGCAAAACAAACTCAACTAGACAAAAAAAATGCCGAGCCCATCAGATCTGAAACCATATTTCTCCTTGTCTGCATGTTAAACGGCAATAATGTAAATGAATGTGAATCGCTTGGCGAACTGTGAGAAAATAAGCTGCAAATTACGAAGCTGGCGAGTGAATGCTGAAATTGGTGGAATGTGATGATAACGCAGTGGGTGGGGACCTGCGCCTTCATTAGAGATTCTCATTTCCCACTCATTTCATCGCCAGTTATAAAGTCCAGTGAAATGGATCTTGGTAATTGCACTGTCGATTGCCATATCGGTTTAGGAGAAATGAATAAAGTTATTTCTTTTTCCCCCTTTCTCCCTCTCTACTTCCCTTCCCACTCTTTTGTTACATCCATGGGATTTTCAGACAGCTTTTCCAAACTATCAGGAGGATCAGACTCTTCAGTAGCTTTGACATTTCCATGGCCTGTGGGCAACAGTGCAATTTTCCCTTTTCAAAATGAGGCGTGATAGCATCACCAAATGACAAATCAGAGCTGAAGACTTGGTACCCTGGATATCACAACTCTTCCTACACCAAGAAAAGAAAACTAAGAAAATCTCAACTTGTCTAAGTAAAGGCTCTATAAGGATAAGAGGGAGACGCAGAGTTTATTGGGTCTTGCTGGTGACAGGAGGTAGATTGTGAAATCTTTCACATCAAAGGTGACCATTTAACTTCCTTCAAAGCTCTTTGCAAGTTAAATTTACTATAACTTTCTCCCTGGAGAAGGAAATGGCAACCCACTCCTGTATCCTTGCCTGGAGAATCCTATGGACGCAGGAGCCTGGTAGGCTACAATCCACGGGGTCGCAGAGAGTCGGACACGACTGAGCGACTTCACTTTCACTTTCACTACGACCAGCCTAAGTAGATTTTGTGGGACTTAGCCAGTAGTCATCTTTTCAAAGAAAGCCAAGATAAACCACTGTGTCAATGTTTGTTGATATCTGTTTCTTGTCAGGCTCAGAAAACATGTCAAGAACTGACTAGTTCATAGAAACCACTTTTGTCATGAGAATGGCCAGCTTTCGGCATGGCTGGCACAGTCCTGTTAAGGTCTGTTGGAGGCAAAGCTGGAAGATGAGAAAGGTGAAGAGGATGTGCCTAGACTGTGCCTAGGGATGATATTAGTAGATTTCCAAAGTAACGGAGGAAAGCCTAATAGAGCTGATAGACTTCCTGCCCAAGGCATCACGTTCCTCATGATCAGCTTCCACTTGATGCGGGGGATTCAGTTCCTTTCCAAGAAAGGTAGAGCAGCAGTTCAGGATAAGTGCAGGTTAACTGTCATGGCTCCAGGGAGTTGCACCAGGGAATCTGACCCTTGCCAGTTGCTGTGATATCAGGTTTAGGAATAGCACAGCTCAGTAGGGAGTGCTGCTGGTGCTAAGGCACTTCAGTCATGTCCAACTCTGCACGACCCCATAGACTGCAGCCCACCAGGCTCCCCCGTCCCTGGGATTCTCCAGGCAAGAGCACTGGAGTGGGTTGCCATTTCCTTCTCCAATGCATGAAAGTGAAAAGTGAAAGTGAAGTCGCTCAGTCATTCTTTGAGACCCCATGGACTGCAGCCTACCGGGCTCCTCCATCCATGGGATCTTCCAGGCAAGAGTACTGGAAGTGGGGTGCCATTGCCTTTTCCGTGTAGGGAATGAGTCTTACCTATATTGGTTTGCCCTGAATTGCATGACTGTAGTTTCTGTCACTTTGTTTCTCTGTGTAGTAGGCTGCAGATTATTAAAAAAAAATAAGTCACAAGGAACACCTAACTCATACAGAATAAAGCAAACTCTATTTTTCTCAAATGCCAAGAAGACAAAATTCTATCGTGTGACAGCTCTGTGCTGTCAGCTTGAATGAGTCATAGGTGCCCAGACATTTGGCCAAACATTGTTCTGAGTGTCTCTGTAGGATGTTTTGCTATTTTGTCACTCAGTTGTGTCCTACTCTTTGTGACCCTATGGACTGCAGCTCCATCCACGGTATTCTCCAGCCAAGAATACTGGAGTGGGTTGCCATTTCCGTCTCCAGTAAGATGTTTAAGTAAAGTAAATTGTCCTCCCTTAATGTGAGTGGATTTATCCAATCAGTTGAATATCTGAGTTCATGTATACCCGTGGCAGATTCATGTCAATGTATGCCAAATCCAATACAGTACTGTAAAGTAAAATCAAGTAAAAAAAATAAAAATTTTTTTTAAAAAAAGGCTGAATTACAGGGAACGCCTTCTGCCAGACTAATTGAGCAGGGACATTGGCCCTTTGTCACCTTCAGACCTGAACTGAAGCATCAGCTCTTCCTGGGTCTTGAGTTTGCCTGCATTTGGACCGGATCTGCACTATCAGCTCTCTGGGGTCTCCAGCTGGTTGACTGTAGATCTTGGGACTTCTCACCTGTTTACGTCAATTCTCCTTCTATACTGCACATAGTTCATTATAACACAGGGTTTCATGCCCAGGAACCCCCAGGGTCCTCTTCAGTTTCATTGTAACAGTAATGGGAAAGACACCACCTACCAATGCAAGGAATATAAGGGACATGGGTCTGATCTCTGGGTGAAAGATCCCCTGGATACTTGACAAGCCACTCCACTGTTCTTGCCTGGAGAATCCCATGGACAGAGGAGCCTTGTGGGCTGCAGTCCTTGGGGTTGCAAAGAGTGGGACACGACTGAAGTGACTTAGCAGCTAAAAAAAAAAAATAGTGGAATTTAAATATTGAGATACGTACATGTTGGCTCTGATGGTCCGACTGCCTGACTTGAGTTTCTCACAGCAAGGTGGAAAACACCTAGAGAATTTTTAGATTCTATGTGTTAGGAATTATGCCAAGACCTTGACAAACTTACCAACAGACTTGTAAATATTAGGTCATTGAGCAACTGGTTTTGCCCATAGTCATTCATTCAGTGGCTAAAACAGCATCCGTATCGGGTCCACCTGATGCCGCCTTGACACTAGGAGGAAACGGGTGAGAGAGTGGCCAGGATGTCACCCCTGATCTGGGTGAGGAGATGAGCAGCATGCTGTCGGCACCCGTTGGTCGCCCAAACTATTGATCGCTCTGCTCATCACCTCACCTTTTGTTTCTTCTTTGCAGATACCAGGATGGCACTTAGCCCCCTGCACTCCATTTTCCCTTTAAACTCGTGGACAGAGCATGAGATTCCAGCCGAGAGAGATTTCAGGACTCTCCTTTTTGGCTCATGTTGGGGCAATACCTCGACCAAAGGTTAAAAGAAATGGAAATACCACATATACACTTTTTAAAGTAATTTGTAACATATTGGAGACTCAGATGTGTAATTACTTACACCCATAGCTTTATTTGGGGAGTTGGATGAGAAAGGAACAGGCAAAAGTTGGAGCGAAATTAGTCAAGCAATTTTACATGAAAGTTCTTTCTCTATTGTATGAAATAGGTGATTTGTTGAATTTATAAAATAAGGACTTTGGACATGATGTTTCTAGTTTTGTCCAGGATTTAACATCGTTTGTTTGTATAGTTCTATTTCTAAAAGAGAAATTCCACAAACATCCAATACATCCTTTGTCTAAAATTCCTTCCTCTCTTCCTTCATTTGTAATCTGACTTTTGTCCCTTTAACAGTTGAGATTTACAAAATTCTTCTTGGCAAATTCAAAGGACTTTACATAGTGCCACTCTTCCTAAGCACCGTATAGTATATGGCACTGTAGGTCACCTGAGAATTTATATAGAGATATGTTTTTATGCAACAGCATAATCTTGCAGTGAAAAATCACAGTAGTTTATCAGAATTTCAAATAATCTAATTTCATGGCATAGAAAAAGATCCTTTTAGTTGTATAATAATAGAAAAAAATTTTAAAAAAATGGGAAATCATTGGAGACCATTGTCAAAGTATTTCTATGAAGTATTTAGAATAAAGGAAACCTACTGCAAAGATGAACTGAAAAATGAGAGAAAACTGAAGAAGCAAGGACATCAGGCATAGTTCATACTTTTCAGAAGTAAATCTCTTTCCTTGTCTTCTTAAATGTTGTGCATGCATGCATGCTAAGTCACTTCAGTCGTGTCCGACTCTTTGTGACCCCAAGGACTGTAGCCCGCAAGGCTCCTCTGTCCAAGGGATTCTCCAGGCAAGGATGTTGGAGTGGTTTGCCACGCCCTGCTCCAGGAGATCTTCCCACCCAAGGATTGTGCCCGTGTCCCTTCTATTCCTTGCCTTGGCAGGCAGGTTCTTTATCACTCCCACCATCATGAAACTGAACTGGACCCTGGGGGCTCCTGGGCATGAAATCCTTTCTGTGTCCCCCATTTCTAATTTGTAGGGAGTATATTTCAGTCTCCAGGATTGAGTCCCTGAGTTCCAAAAAGCAGGTTCAAGCAGGTGTAAATCAGGTAAGGGAGAGGATGCAGAAACAGACAAGGAGCAATATTGCAGCCTTGGGAAGGGATCTGGGTTCTGCCTCAAGGGATACACCCAACAGTATCTTTGAGCTCTTCTGCAGAACTAAAACCCCAACAAATGGAAGTTGTTAACTACTTGATGAAGCATCCTTTAGACCAAGAGGCCACCTGAGGCCAGATTAAAGGGGTGTGGACCCTGAAACACACCCTGATCCTTATCATCAATCGCACCCTTGAACCATGGCTATAAAACTCCTCACCAAATACCCGCAGACTGAGACACACAGTTTTTGAGGGGTATGAGTCCACTGCGTCCCCGACTGACTGGCAAAGCATTAAAGCGATTCATTTCTACTTCACCCAGAAGTCTGTCTCTGAGATTCAATTCAGCACCAATGTCCAGAGGCCCAGTTTCAGCATCAATAGCAATTTAAGACTTATATTCAGAATGGTCATTGGCAGAATGTGTAATAGCCACCAAATTCTCTCACTTGATAAAATGTTTAATGGGTTTATCCAAGTTGATACAGAGATTTGTGGCAGATCAGGATTTGAGTGTCCAGATCTTATTCTATACCAAAACTATCTAACATTTTCTATTGTTTCTTAATGTTTTATGTATGTAAGTTTTTTTTTTTTTTTTTTTTTTAATCAGACTCTTGGCTAAACTTATATCTCATCAGATGATGTGATTAAGAAGAAATGGGCTTTGACTCACAGGGCCTGAGTCTGAGCCTGGCCTCATCCGATACCAACCCTCAGTTTCTCCATCTGTAATGTAGAGCTAATTTCACAATCACCTCACTAACTTTGGGGCGTTTTGTTTTGTTTTTGCCTTTTTTTTAACGTGCGCATGCACACAAAGCACATTACAGGGCTTTACGAGAATTCCACATACGCTGGTACAATTGTTATTTCGGTGCTTGCATTGTTCTGCACAGTGCAACTCAGCGTCACCGAGAGTGAGGGCTTTGACAGTCAAATCAAGTGTCTTCCCTTCTCGATGTGGAAATGCAGGCAAGCCTTATTATCACAGACTTATGAACATGTAAGCCTTATTAACACATGGAGCAAATGAGTATACTAAGGTTTTCAAGAGTCACCATGCTCACAATTGGGAAGTTCTCACCCACGCCTGCAAGGACTTCATGGAAAGTCTGTTTTTCCCCTCCGGTCTCAGGAGTCAGGAGTTAGAGCTGATTAGTCACCACTCCCCTCCTAAATCTCTGCAAATAACTGTTTACTTGGTAAAAACAAACCTTCCTAGGTGCAAGGAGCATGTTGCCCTTTTATGAATAAGCATTTCGTATACAAAAGTAACAGATGCCAAATGCACTGAGGTTACAGGGGCCAAGGAAACGAAACTAAGGAAGGCACAGAAAAGGCCGAGGGGTGAGTTTTGCTGTTGAGAATTTAGAAGGACTCTGACTATCACAGCCTCCTTCTCTATCACACTTCTCCTGGCCAAAATAGTTTCATCACAATATAATGCTGAAAATGTCACAGTTGTGGCTGGAATGTCATGGCACATGGTACTGGCACANTTCTAAAACCAGCTTGAATATCAGGGAGTTCATGGTTCACATATTGCTGAAGCCTGGCTTGGAGAATTTTGAGCATTACTTTACTAGCGTGTGAGATGAGTGCAATTGTGCGGTAGTTTGAGCATTCTTTGGCATTGCCTTTCTTTGGGATTGGAATGAAAACTGACCTTTTCCAGTCCTGTGGCCACTGCTGAGTTTTCCAAATTGACTGTCATATTAGGTGCAGCACTTTCACAGCATCATCTTTCAGGATTTGAAATAGCTAAACTGGAATTCCATCACCTCCACTAGCTTTGTTCGTAGTGATGCTTTCTGTATAACTAAAATAACTTTCCCTACACTTGAAACTAACACAACATTGTAAATCAACTATACTCCAATATGAAACAAAATAAAAATAAGATGTTTTAAAGTGCAAACAAAAGGAACTGCCTTCCTTGACACCTGATCATCACCAATGTCATCATCAGTTGATATCTGATATCAGTATCAGATCATCCTAGCCTGCCTTCAGCAAGACTCCTGTCAAGTCAGCTACCCAGAATCTCCTCTTCCTCCCAAGGCTTCCTCTTACTGATATTCTATCCATTGTTCCCTGCAATCCTGCTCCTTGGCTATAATTCCAACTTGTCCATGCTGTATTAGGAATTGAACCTATTTTTATAGAGGTCTCTTTTGCTATCACAATAGTTCTGTTTTGTTTTAAGTAAAATGTAACTTCATTGCTTTAACTTCTGTTTTGCTCCGGTTTTCCTTAACATACTTAATCTCTTTGAGCTTTCATGCCTTTACTTGTAAAATAGGAATAACACCTTCTATAAAAATCTTAGGTAAGGCTCAAGTGAGATAATATAGTATATAATTTTAGAAACTAAAGGCTAACACCATTGTTAGCCACTAGTACTTTCACTTTCAAGCTCCTTTGAAATCTCTTCAAAATTCAGAATATTTTGAATTTTTAAAAAATGAATTGTTTGAAATTTGCTAAGAAAATCCTACTTAAGTATTCTTAACACACACACATACTGTAACTATGTGAGGTGATGGATGTGTTTATTAGGTTGATTGTGGTAGTCATTTAACAATGTACATGTATATTAAATCATGACTTTGTACACCTTAAAAGAATAAATATTATTAGCATCATGGGGGAAAAAGTAACTCAGTATGTATGCCAATTATTAGATTCAGTGGAGCCTGAGATAGCATTCTATTATTAAACACATTAATATTTTTGAAGAAAAATAACAAATATTCCCACTTAGTGGGATAAATAAAAACTATCTCTAGTTGCATGATGGTTTAGGAGAGGTTTTACTCCGCAACAAATTAGGAAAACTTTCCATTTCAATAGCTTTTCAGGTTTTGGAATCTGTGATGAGAAGCTGTCGACCTGTGCTCCCACGACTTCTGTACTATAAGCCTTTCCTTCTTGGAAAGTTCGTGCAGATTTATATTTTTAAAGAACACTTGTTAAATACCTGAATGTATGAGGCATTGTGTAAGACCTGCCTGTTGAACTGTATGAATAATGAGCAAAACGGGCTTCATCAAAATTAAAAACTTCTGTGCATCAAAGGACATCATCGAGAATGAGAAGGTGACCCAGATCATGGGAGGCAATAATTGCAAATCACGTATCTGATAAGAACCTAACATCAGTGTCCTTATAAACAAACAATGAAACTTCCAAGAGTTAGGGACCTCTGGATACTCTGCCCCAGTATTGCTTGGGCCAATAAACAAGTAGAGAGTTACCACAAGTCAATTACAGTTAAAAATGATAAAAGTAGGGAAAAAGAAGTGCTAACTGGAAACATTGTTTATAATCCGTGGTTTGGGAACCCTCATGCCACTCTCCTCCATATTTAGGTCCCGAGCACAGTGGGTTTTGTGGCAACAAGGGGAGCATCAGTGGAGCTGAGAGGCAGCCCTGCTTGTGTTTGCAGTGTTGTCAGCTAAGCATCACTCCCCATCCTGTTATTTCTGGCTTTTCTATCACATATATAAAGCTTTTCCAAATCGCCTTTGAAGGAAGCAGTTTGACATGCTAAATTAAACGGAGCTCCAGAGACATTTGTTTTAGGCAGCAAAACAAACTCAACTAGACAAAAAAAATGCCGAGCCCATCAGATCTGAAACCATATTTCTCCTTGTCTGCATGTTAAACGGCAATAATGTAAATGAATGTGAATCGCTTGGCGAACTGTGAGAAAATAAGCTGCAAATTACGAAGCTGGCGAGTGAATGCTGAAATTGGTGGAATGTGATGATAACGCAGTGGGTGGGGACCTGCGCCTTCATTAGAGATTCTCATTTCCCACTCATTTCATCGCCAGTTATAAAGTCCAGTGAAATGGATCTTGGTAATTGCACTGTCGATTGCCATATCGGTTTAGGAGAAATGAATAAAGTTATTTCTTTTTCCCCCTTTCTCCCTCTCTACTTCCCTTCCCACTCTTTTGTTACATCCATGGGATTTTCAGACAGCTTTTCCAAACTATCAGGAGGATCAGACTCTTCAGTAGCTTTGACATTTCCATGGCCTGTGGGCAACAGTGCAATTTTCCCTTTTCAAAATGAGGCGTGATAGCATCACCAAATGACAAATCAGAGCTGAAGACTTGGTACCCTGGATATCACAACTCTTCCTACACCAAGAAAAGAAAACTAAGAAAATCTCAACTTGTCTAAGTAAAGGCTCTATAAGGATAAGAGGGAGACGCAGAGTTTATTGGGTCTTGCTGGTGACAGGAGGTAGATTGTGAAATCTTTCACATCAAAGGTGACCATTTAACTTCCTTCAAAGCTCTTTGCAAGTTAAATTTACTATAACTTTCTCCCTGGAGAAGGAAATGGCAACCCACTCCTGTATCCTTGCCTGGAGAATCCTATGGACGCAGGAGCCTGGTAGGCTACAATCCACGGGGTCGCAGAGAGTCGGACACGACTGAGCGACTTCACTTTCACTTTCACTACGACCAGCCTAAGTAGATTTTGTGGGACTTAGCCAGTAGTCATCTTTTCAAAGAAAGCCAAGATAAACCACTGTGTCAATGTTTGTTGATATCTGTTTCTTGTCAGGCTCAGAAAACATGTCAAGAACTGACTAGTTCATAGAAACCACTTTTGTCATGAGAACGGCCAGCTTTCGGCATGGCTGGCACAGTCCTGTTAAGGTCTGTTGGAGGCAAAGCTGGAAGATGAGAAAGGTGAAGAGGATGTGCCTAGACTGTGCCTAGGGATGATATTAGTAGATTTCCAAAGTAACGGAGGAAAGCCTAATAGAGCTGATAGACTTCCTGCCCAAGGCATCACGTTCCTCATGATCAGCTTCCACTTGATGCGGGGGATTCAGTTCCTTTCCAAGAAAGGTAGAGCAGCAGTTCAGGATAAGTGCAGGTTAACTGTCATGGCTCCAGGGAGTTGCACCAGGGAATCTGACCCTTGCCAGTTGCTGTGATATCAGGTTTAGGAATAGCACAGCTCAGTAGGGAGTGCTGCTGGTGCTAAGGCACTTCAGTCATGTCCAACTCTGCACGACCCCATAGACTGCAGCCCACCAGGCTCCCCCGTCCCTGGGATTCTCCAGGCAAGAGCACTGGAGTGGGTTGCCATTTCCTTCTCCAATGCATGAAAGTGAAAAGTGAAAGTGAAGTCGCTCAGTCATTCTTTGAGACCCCATGGACTGCAGCCTACCGGGCTCCTCCATCCATGGGATCTTCCAGGCAAGAGTACTGGAAGTGGGGTGCCATTGCCTTTTCCGTGTAGGGAATGAGTCTTACCTATATTGGTTTGCCCTGAATTGCATGACTGTAGTTTCTGTCACTTTGTTTCTCTGTGTAGTAGGCTGCAGATTATTAAAAAAAAATAAGTCACAAGGAACACCTAACTCATACAGAATAAAGCAAACTCTATTTTTCTCAAATGCCAAGAAGACAAAATTCTATCGTGTGACAGCTCTGTGCTGTCAGCTTGAATGAGTCATAGGTGCCCAGACATTTGGCCAAACATTGTTCTGAGTGTCTCTGTAGGATGTTTTGCTATTTTGTCACTCAGTTGTGTCCTACTCTTTGTGACCCTATGGACTGCAGCTCCATCCACGGTATTCTCCAGCCAAGAATACTGGAGTGGGTTGCCATTTCCGTCTCCAGTAAGATGTTTAAGTAAAGTAAATTGTCCTCCCTTAATGTGAGTGGATTTATCCAATCAGTTGAATATCTGAGTTCATGTACACCCGTGGCAGATTCATGTCAATGTATGCCAAATCCAATACAGTACTGTAAAGTAAAATCAAGTAAAAAAAATAAAAATTTTTTTTAAAAAAAGGCTGAATTACAGGGAACGCCTTCTGCCAGACTAATTGAGCAGGGACATTGGCCCTTTGTCACCTTCAGACCTGAACTGAAGCATCAGCTCTTCCTGGGTCTTGAGTTTGCCTGCATTTGGACCGGATCTGCACTATCAGCTCTCTGGGGTCTCCAGCTGGTTGACTGTAGATCTTGGGACTTCTCACCTGTTTACGTCAATTCTCCTTCTATACTGCACATAGTTCATTATAACACAGGGTTTCATGCCCAGGAGCCCCCAGGGTCCTCTTCAGTTTCATTGTAACAGTAATGGGAAAGACACCACCTACCAATGCAAGGAATATAAGGGACATGGGTCTGATCTCTGGGTGAAAGATCCCCTGGATACTTGACAAGCCACTCCACTGTTCTTGCCTGGAGAATCCCATGGACAGAGGAGCCTTGTGGGCTGCAGTCCTTGGGGTTGCAAAGAGTGGGACACGACTGAAGTGACTTAGCAGCTAAAAAAAAAAAATAGTGGAATTTAAATATTGAGATACGTACATGTTGGCTCTGATGGTCCGACTGCCTGACTTGAGTTTCTCACAGCAAGGTGGAAAACACCTAGAGAATTTTTAGATTCTATGTGTTAGGAATTATGCCAAGACCTTGACAAACTTACCAACAGACTTGTAAATATTAGGTCATTGAGCAACTGGTTTTGCCCATAGTCATTCATTCAGTGGCTAAAACAGCATCCGTATCGGGTCCACCTGATGCCGCCTTGACACTAGGAGGAAACGGGTGAGAGAGTGGCCAGGATGTCACCCCTGATCTGGGTGAGGAGATGAGCAGCATGCTGTCGGCACCCGTTGGTCGCCCAAACTATTGATCGCTCTGCTCATCACCTCACCTTTTGTTTCTTCTTTGCAGATACCAGGATGGCACTTAGCCCCCTGCACTCCATTTTCACTTTAAACTCGTGGACAGAGCATGAGATTCCAGCCGAGAGAGATTTCAGGACTCTCCTTTTTGGCTCATGTTGGGGCAATACCTCGACCAAAGGTTAAAAGAAATGGAAATACCACATATACACTTTTTAAAGTAATTTGTAACATATTGGAGACTCAGATGTGTAATTACTTACACCCATAGCTTTATTTGGGGAGTTGGATGAGAAAGGAACAGGCAAAAGTTGGAGCGAAATTAGTCAAGCAATTTTACATGAAAGTTCTTTCTCTATTGTATGAAATAGGTGATTTGTTGAATTTATAAAATAAGGACTTTGGACATGATGTTTCTAGTTTTGTCCAGGATTTAACATCGTTTGTTTGTATAGTTCTATTTCTAAAAGAGAAATTCCACAAACATCCAATACATCCTTTGTCTAAAATTCCTTCCTCTCTTCCTTCATTTGTAATCTGACTTTTGTCCCTTTAACAGTTGAGATTTACAAAATTCTTCTTGGCAAATTCAAAGGACTTTACATAGTGCCACTCTTCCTAAGCACCGTATAGTATATGGCACTGTAGGTCACCTGAGAATTTATATAGAGATATGTTTTTATGCAACAGCATAATCTTGCAGTGAAAAATCACAGTAGTTTATCAGAATTTCAAATAATCTAATTTCATGGCATAGAAAAAGATCCTTTTAGTTGTATAATAATAGAAAAAAATTTTAAAAAAATGGGAAATCATTGGAGACCATTGTCAAAGTATTTCTATGAAGTATTTAGAATAAAGGAAACCTACTGCAAAGATGAACTGAAAAATGAGAGAAAACTGAAGAAGCAAGGACATCAGGCATAGTTCATACTTTTCAGAAGTAAATCTCTTTCCTTGTCTTCTTAAATGTTGTGCATGCATGCATGCTAAGTCACTTCAGTCGTGTCCGACTCTTTGTGACCCCAAGGACTGTAGCCCGCAAGGCTCCTCTGTCCAAGGGATTCTCCAGGCAAGGATGTTGGAGTGGTTTGCCACGCCCTGCTCCAGGAGATCTTCCCACCCAAGGATCGCGCCCGTGTCCCTTCTATTCCTTGCCTTGGCAGGCAGGTTCTTTATCACTCCCACCATCATGAAACTGAACTGGACCCTGGGGGCTCCTGGGCATGAAATCCTTTCTGTGTCCCCCATTTCTAATTTGTAGGGAGTATATTTCAGTCTCCAGGATTGAGTCCCTGAGTTCCAAAAAGCAGGTTCAAGCAGGTGTAAATCAGGTAAGGGAGAGGATGCAGAAACAGACAAGGAGCAATATTGCAGCCTTGGGAAGGGATCTGGGTTCTGCCTCAAGGGATACACCCAACAGTATCTTTGAGCTCTTCTGCAGAACTAAAACCCCAACAAATGGAAGTTGTTAACTACTTGATGAAGCATCCTTTAGACCAAGAGGCCACCTGAGGCCAGATTAAAGGGGTGTGGACCCTGAAACACACCCTGATCCTTATCATCAATCGCACCCTTGAACCATGGCTATAAAACTCCTCACCAAATACCCGCAGACTGAGACACACAGTTTTTGAGGGGCATGAGTCCACTGCGTCCCCGACTGACTGGCAAAGCATTAAAGCGATTCATTTCTACTTCACCCAGAAGTCTGTCTCTGAGATTCAATTCAGCACCAATGTCCAGAGGCCCAGTTTCAGCATCAATAGCAATTTAAGACTTATATTCAGAATGGTCATTGGCAGAATGTGTAATAGCCACCAAATTCTCTCACTTGATAAAATGTTTAATGGGTTTATCCAAGTTGATACAGAGATTTGTGGCAGATCAGGATTTGAGTGTCCAGATCTTATTCTATACCAAAACTATCTAACATTTTCTATTGTTTCTTAATGTTTTATGTATGTAAGTTTTTTTTTTTTTTTTTAATCAGACTCTTGGCTAAACTTATATCTCATCAGATGATGTGATTAAGAAGAAATGGGCTTTGACTCACAGGGCCTGAGTCTGAGCCTGGCCTCATCCGATACCAACCCTCAGTTTCTCCATCTGTAATGTAGAGCTAATTTCACAATCACCTCACTAACTTTGGGGCGTTTTGTTTTGGTTTTGCCTTTTTTTTAAAGTGCGCATGCACACAAAGCACATTACAGGGCTTTAGGAGAATTCCACATACGCTGGTACAATTGTTATTTCGGTGCTTGCATTGTTCTGCACAGTGCAACTCAGCGTCACCGAGAGTGAGGGCTTTGACAGTCAAATCAAGTGTCTTCCCTTCTCGATGTGCAAATGCAGGCAAGCCTTATTATCACAGACTTATGAACATGTAAGCCTTATTAACACATGGAGCAAATGAGTATACTAAGGTTTTCAAGAGTCACCATGCTCACAATTGGAAAGTTCTCACCCACGCCTGCAAGGACTTCATGGAAAGTCTGTTTTTCCCCTCCGGTCTCAGGAGTCAGGAGTTAGAGCTGATTAGTCACCACTCCCCTCCTAAATCTCTGCAAATAACTGTTTACTTGGTAAAAACAAACCTTCCTAGGTGCAAGGAGCATGTTGCCCTTTTATGAATAAGCATTTCGTATACAAAAGTAACAGATGCCAAATGCACTGAGGTTACAGGGGCCAAGGAAACGAAACTAAGGAAGGCACAGAAAAGGCCAAGGGGTGAGTTTTGCTGTTGAGAATTTAGAAGGACTCTGACTATCACAGCCTCCTTCTCTATCACACTTCTTCTGGCCAAAATAGTTTCATCACAATATAATGCTGAAAATGTCACAGTTGTGGCTGGAATGTCATGGCACATGGTACTGGCACAAACCCACGTGATAATTCACGTCTGCCTAGCATATACCCTGTATGGATAAAATAACTTTTCCAAGGACCGCAGTAGGACCACATGGACCTCTCAGAAAAGAGTATTTTTGAAGTATGTGAAGAATCAAATGAAAAATCAGAAGTTTCCAAAACTCAGAAGTTTCCCTCATTTGATCTTATAGAAACAAGAACTCATCTTTACTATGACCTCATTCTAAACACCTGGCAGTAAAACTAGACATTTTAATCCTGATCAACAATCCCATAACCTGGGTGTTATTATTTCTATTGAGTCAAGGAGAGATTAAGCAATTTTCCAGCTTCAGTGAATTGTAGAGGCAGGTTTGGTTCCCGAGTACAAATTTTAGTCTCCTGAGTCTAAATCCTGGTCTCCTACATCTGGATTCTGTCATCTATTGGCATGTGTGTTACAGTAAATTGTAAAATCCAGGAGATCCTTTCGCAACTGATAACTTTCATCATTGTCCTCTGAAAAGAATATCACTACCAAGATCACAGTCCGTCAGAAAATATCTATTTTGATGTAAAGACCAGCAGTGCACTGAATGATTAGCGATCAGATGAAGACAACACATCTATTAAAAATGAGTGCAGATTCCCTTTTGCTTCCTTAATTCCTTGACTTCCAGACAGTGTGTTCCAGGTTCTCAACGTTATCCCCAAAGAGCAAAAGGAATAAAAGAACTAAATCAAGGGAAAAGATATTGTTTGAGCACATAAACTTAAGGGGAAAAAAAAGGGTAGAAAGCTTTCAAATTCATTTTCTGGACCTGAGACCTTGAAATTCTTTCCCCATCAGCCCATCAGCACCACATTTAATAAGACCAAATTAGTGTCACCCCGCCGGAAGAGCTCATTACCGCTCCTCCTCTTGATATGATAGGAGAATGCTTACTTCCCCAATGCCAGCTGTTTCCAAAGCCTGGGGCCTGCTTCACCTCTAGGAACATTAGCTTTAACCTTTCAATCTCATTGATTTAATCATATAACCATGTAATTAAATTCCAATAGTCAAGTTTCAAGGGCAGGGAGGCAAGGACTGGACAGGCCCACTTAGCCAAAGCAGATGGCAGGCACTGCTCCTGGGACAGCGGGCTCAGATTGCATGTTGCCAGCATTTGTGTTGAGTCCCTATTAAACACATGCAACAAAAACTTCGAGTCCGCCCGCTTAAAGAATGAAAGCCTCTTCACCTGCTTCCCTGAGATAAAGTGCAATGTATTTTTAATGTACACTTTTATCTCTCCTTGGCAGTCAAGATGGTTTCCCCATGATAGCCAAACCATAAGGTGAGCAAAGCTAATGGGTCTGATTTGTAGACAACATATGGACCCCTAGGTTCAAATTAATGTATTCATCCTTCTTCTGTTGCCTGAGGCTTTTCAAATGTTGAGGAAGAGCTTTCAGGATTGAGTTTAAAGATGCTTCTTCAATTTGTATATCTGCAGTTAATAGCCAGGTGTTATTTCAACATCTGGTTGAAGTCTGTTTTATGATTTTGCCAACAGGACATCAGCGACATCTCCAACCCTGTTACAATGGTAGTGTGCTGATGAGCCCACAGTAAACCAAGGTTTCCATACACTGCAGGTACAAACTGTTGAAAGAGTGCAATAATATGAAATAAAATTCTAAAACTATTCATACCTTTGCCCAACTTTCTCAATGATTCAAGTGTACAAGCAAAAAGGTGCTGCCTTTATATTAAAAAAAATTAAGCTGAATATCCTTCATTGAACCACTGATTAAATAAATGTTGGTATATCAATAAAATGAAATAATATTATGTTCACAAAACAAATTTTATGAATATAGATTTTCAAGTAGGAGTCAAATCAGTTTAAATGGATTAACCTAACTTC
This sequence comes from Oreotragus oreotragus, assembly GCA_006410675.1. Lineage (NCBI taxonomy): Eukaryota > Metazoa > Chordata > Mammalia > Artiodactyla > Bovidae > Oreotragus > Oreotragus oreotragus. The sequence goes on from SJYX01010752.1 coordinate 16,103, forward strand.
TTTAAAGAATATACACACAGATATGAAAATGATGACATTAGTTGGCTTTGGCTGATGAGACACGGGTAATTTTTATTTTGTACTTTATGTACTCTTTAGATTTTCAGCAACAAATATATTTTGCAATTATGCGCAGAGAGAAAGTGATTTACAAATGACTCCCATGAAATTTTCATAGCTGCCTCAAATCTATGCTGTTATTCATAGAAAGATTGCAAAGCAAAAAGCTGCTCTCTTCATGGCAGCCATTCCATCAGAAGCTCCTCAGGATAATATCTGGCACAAACGTAAATGTCAAGGGGCATTTTTGTTTTGTTTTGCTGGTTTTAATTTAATTAGCCTTTTTGGCGGGGAAGGTAATGGCACCCCACCCCAGTACTCTTGCCTGGAAAATCCAATGGACGGAGGAGCCTGGTGGGCTGCAGTCCATGGGGTCGCTAACAGTCGGACAGACTGAGCGACTTCACTTTCACTTTTCTCTTTCATGCATTGGAGAAGGAAATGGCAACCCACTCCAGTATTCTTGCCTGGAGAATCCCAGGGATGGGGGAGCCTGGTGGGCTGCCGTCTATGGGGTCACACAGAGTCGGACANAGCGACTTCACTTTCACTTTTCTCTTTCATGCATTGGAGAAGGAAATGGCAACCCACTCCAGTATTCTTGCCTGAAGAATCCCAGGGATGGGGGAGCCTGGTGGGCTGCCGTCTATGGGGTCACACAGAGTCGAACACGACTGAAGTGACTTAGCTTAGCAATAGATGTTGGTGACGGACAGGGAGGCCTGGCGTGCTGTGATTCATGGGGTTGCAAAGATTCGGACACGACTGAGTGACTGAACTGAGCTGAATAGATGTGTAGTGGTATTTTGTTGTGATTTTAATTTGTATTTCTCTGAATACTGCAAAACCAAACAAACAATGCCTAATGCAATAAATATCCTAAAGAACAATTTTTGTGAATTTAAATGTATTGATCTTTTTACTTACTAATTTCCTTTTTTTCTTTAAAATTACAAAATTCTTCCCCAAAGAGAAATCAGAAGAAAATTCAGCTACATTTTTAGGGTTGTGTATGGATGTGGTACCTAGAGATCTATAGACATCTCATGATCATTAAAGGTGAGGCAGAGCCAAGTCTTTGCAGGGGAAAAGGTCAATCCTCATCATACTCCCCCTACCACCCCAACCAGAGGCTCTATTTGGAACTCTATCATAGGGGAGATAGTACATTTTCTTCTTATTTAGTACCATTGAGCTTGGGTCTTCCATTGCTTATCAAACGCCTTGTAACATTTGGCAAGATATTACATCAGTGCATAAGAAAAGCATCAAAGTGTCATCACAGGGAAACATCTATTCCTTAGCCTTCCTCCCAAAATATTTTCAGCTGCATATTACATTTGAGGTATCTGTTGGGGGCTTGGGCTGGTGGCACACTCAGTGAGTGGAAACACTGAGATTTGAAACCATACATACAATTCTAAATGAGAATATATATAGCCTCTTAACACAGATAAAGAAAAGATAAAGAAAGAAAGATAAAGATAAAGAAAAAAAGGTTTAGCCTTATAAGGAAGCAAAGAAAAGTAGATTAAACAAGAATGAGACTCCATTTTTTAAAACTGTTACATGATTCAAAAAAGATTTAATGGGAAGTATTGTCATACTTATCTGGCATTTAAGAAGGTAAATTTATCACATCTCAAAAATAGCAGCAGCAACAACCATTTATTAATTACTACATAACAGATACTATACAAAACAAGCAAACCTGATTTAACCCTTTAAACAAGCTAATAAAATAGATATTATTATTTTCAGTTTAAAAATAAGGCTTAGGACTTTCCTGGTGGCACAGTGGTTGAGAATCTGCCTGCCAATGCAGGGTACACGGGTTCAGTCTCTGGTCCGGGAAGATTTCACATGACGCAGAACAGCTAGGCCAGCTCACCACAATTACTGAGCCTGTGCTCTAGAGCCTGGGAGCCACAACTACTGAGCCGGCGTGCTGCAACTACTGAAGCCTGTGTGCCTAAAGCCTCCGCTCTGCAACGAGAAGCTACCTCAACGAGATGCCTGAACATCGCAACTAGACAGTAGCCCAGAGTCGGACACGACTGAAGTGACTTAGCAGCAGCAGCAGCAGAGCACAACCAAAAAAAAAAAAAAAAAGATAAGGTTTAGAGAGACCTCCTGACCCTGCTGAGTTCTCACAGCACAAAAGGTTGTTCTTTGCAGCCCCATCACTTTACAAAGTGAACAAACATGTGCCAAGGGGACTAGCGAAATAGGGACACCAAAAAAGAGGGGAAAATGAAGAGTCTGAAGTCTGACAGTCAAAAAAAGAAAACCATTAAAGTAGTCATCACAGGGAAACATCTATTCCTTAGCCTTCCTCCCAGTATATTTCCAGCTGAATATTGCATTTGAGTTACGTGTTGGGGGATTGAGCTGGTGGCACATTCACCATTGGCAAGGCCCTTTAATGGTCTCATTCCAGCCCATGATGTCAAGATTCAACCCATAACTGACTCTAAAGCCTGTGTTTACAATAAAGACTACTGGGAACTCTGAAAGCAATTTAGCAAATTAAATCAATAGCCTCAAGAACATCTGTATTTCTTAATCTGTTAAATTAAATATTGTGTTTTGACAAACACACACACACAAAATATTGTGAAAAATTGTAAAAGCATTAAGAATAATTGTGATAGAGTTTTTAATAATAATAAAAACTAGAAATTAATACAAATGTTTAACCATAGGGGACTTGTTAATTATGTAATATAACTACTACAAATAATCTTTATGAGGATTTAAAAGTGGGAACTGATCGTATTATATCAAGTGTAGAAAAAAACAACACATAAGAGTATTTATAAAATTATTCAGAACTGTCACAGAGAAAATTTTAAAGGAGTAGAAAAAAGATGGAGAAGAAACACACTGAAAAATGTTAACAGAGACTAGATCCCTGTATAATGGATTTTTCTCTGATTTCTTGTGTTTTCTGTAATGAGAATGTTCTCCAAGGAGTACTACTTTTAGAGCAGAAATAATCCTAATAATCTTTATTTTCAAAAAGGTGTAAAGGGAGCTTCTCTGATGGCCCACTGTTTAAGAATCTGCCTTGCAGTGCAAGGGACACTGGTTCGATCCCTGGTCTGGGAAGATATCACAAGCTGCAGAGCAACTAAGCCCATGCACCACACCTCCTGAGCCTACATGCCCTGACCTCTGGAGCCCAAGTACCCTAGAGCCTGTGTCTAGCACAAGGGAAGCCGCCGTCATGAGAAGCCCAGGCTCCACAACTAGAGCAAGCCCAGGTGCAGCAACACAGACCCACCACAGCCAAACAATAAATAAATCAGTCTTTTTTCTAAAAAAAAAAAGGTTGCAAATGTTTTTATTTAGATAGTAAAAATTGCTGAAGGGTGGAAAGGATTCACATGAAGACACTGTAATTGTGATTTCTCAGTGCTCAGGGGAAAGACTGGGAGGGGACGCCCACGGCTGTCCTTACTCACAGCTTTTCAGAACTTGATGTCAAATATTTTGCCCCACTGTCAGCTCATGTTATTCAAAATCTGGTCCAGGAAGCATGGCCATGGGAGGCTTATTCAAAACTTATATACTTACAAAGTACCTAGGTAGATTACCTATGTCTCTAAATCACTAATCCCAGAAATATCTAGGGAGGTACAGGACTCTCTGAAGCTGGAGTAGGAAACAAAAATCCTATCAAAAATCGACAAAGCTTGTTACTATAATTTATTAACTGTCACTCCTTTCTGGAAACACTCTCTTGTGTCTATACCACCCAACGACCCCTCATAGTTTTCCTCCATCGTCTCTGGCTGGCTCTTCTCTCGGCTCTGATGCTCTTCACTTTGTTCAGTTCAGTTCAGTTGCTCAGTCGTGTCCGACTCTTTGTGACCCCATGAATCGCAGCATGCCAGGTGTATTCTTGCCTGGAGAATCCCATGGACAGAGGGGCCTTGTGGGCTGCCATCTATGGGGTCACACAGAGTCGGACACGACTGAGCGACTTCACCTCACTTTGCATTAAGTGAAATCATTCTGATTTTCATCAAATGGCTTTGAAAAACCAGAAAATAAATGACACTCGATCAATTAATACCAAATTAACATTAATGTGAGAGGACAGACACAGTTTTGAATCTTACTCTCAGTATCACAAAAGCCAGTAAAAGGCACAGGTCCTTTGTTCTTTAATTTAGAAGAAAAATAGGCATTAATTTTCTATTTTCCTCATTCATTTTTTTTTTTTTTTTTTTTTTAGAAAGCCCGCTGCTCAGATCAATCTCCATGTCTTTCTAAAGGCAGCACACAGAGAATTCAAGCACATGGACTTTCAAAACATTCCTGCAACACAGGCCAGGGATGGTTCTTAGGAGATCATAGAGGTTAAGTGATTCAACCAAGATTGCTGTGTGGCTGAACTCTTCATAAAGCCTGGGTGTCCATACTCCAGGGGCAGGCTTTCTCCAAGGTGACTTTGAAAAGGGGAAACACAGCATACTTGGATTGGGGTTTCTTTCATGAGCTTCTAGGAAAAGGCAACGAGTTTGGGTAACACTGTGGGGAACACTAATAGGACCCCAGCAGAAGCATTTTTAGCTTTGCTAGAGGTTTTCCTGAAATTGCCGAAGGATACAGTTAAATTGAGATTCTAGAGATCACTGGTGAGGAAGTTTGGTTCAAATGACTTAATGGAACATTCTCAGTGATGGGACATAGAATCTCTGGATATTCTTCATACAGGCATGACTAGCCAAATGACACTCCACTGATGCCACCAGAAGATTTGTCAACTAGTATGACCAAGTTGGTAGCATTCCAAGTTCCATCTGTTCCCTAGAAAAACTACTCTATGGGTAGTGTTGCAATTTTTTTTTTTTTTTTTGCTACTTTGTTTAAAATCTTCTACTTGTATGTGTGACTCAGGAAATACTTCCAGCCTATCTGTGCAGGGACTCAAGTGGATCACTAATTGAAAGTGTTTATTTTTAAAACTGTATTTTGAGTTCAGATGCATCAATGTAAATGTCTGGAACTAGAAGGCTGTTTTGTCTCTTGTAGGTAAAGGCAGTTATGGCAGCCGTTGTGTATTAGTTGACTTAGATTAAAATCTTCACTCTCCTAATTGCTGTCATGTCGTTAAAAGCAATGTCCATTCATAGCACGGAATATGATACACCTTGAAAAAGTGAAAGTGTTAGTTGCTCAGTCATGTCTGACTCTTTGCGACCTCATGGACTGTAGTCCACCAGGCTCCTCTGTCCATGGAATTCTCCAGGCAAGAATACTGGAGTGGGGAGTCATTCCCTTCTCCAGGGGATCTTCCAGTTGCAAGGATTGAACCCAGGTCTCCTGCATTGCAGGCAGATTCTTTACCATCTGAGCTACTAGGGAAGCCCCATCATATGCCTTACACAGACTAAATCTAAAGGCTATAAGTTCCACAACTTCAGAGGTAAGTAACTTTAGAGTGAACAATATTTTTAATCTCTTTGCTTTGTTAAAAGGAGTTGGGGAGATTTGTGAAGAAAATATTCAAAATAATAAGATCAAATTCATTGGTAATTTCTATTTTTTTGTAAAACACTAAATGCATTTCTATATTTACTAGTTGCATTGGGCACTTAATTTGATATTGCTTTTTGCCTCTTTTTTTATTGAAGTATAGTTGACATACATTATTAAATTAGTTTCATGTGTACAATATAGGGCAATTTGACATAACATCAACAAAAAAGCCAAATGTTCAAACTGGCTCAGTAAAAGATGAAGAGTGTATTTAAAAACAGTGATTTCTTCTTCAATTTTATGTTTTATAATATTTTATTAGATTTATAATATAAAAATAAAAATGTTTCATCAGATGAAGAGCATCACAAGAAGAAAATTCTCGGGAAATATTTTTTGTAGTAACAAACAAAAACTAAAACCTGCTTTTGGGTAGAAATGAATTTTGCTTCTAAAAGAGAATGTGCAGTATAAACGAAGCAGGCCAGAACTCTTTCTGGAACAATCAGAAAAAAAGCTTCTCCCTAATACAAATATTACTGCATTTGAGAGCATCTAATAGTTCTACATAATGAGTCTCCAAATAATACATTATTACAAATCATTGAAACATCTTCTCAGCTAATAGGACTATTAAAACAGAATTCTAATTGACTTCAGATAATACATTTATGAAGGAAACTTCAGCAACATCAAACATGGAAAACATTTGAAATGAAATATGATTTTTGTCCTCACATCTAAAGAATTTTATACATTCTTTGTTCATTGCTTTCCTTTTAAAAAGCTGCTTTAATGAGAGCTAGCTAGTCTAGATTGTGTTTTTGGTGTTGCTTTAAATCCCATATTTAACACAGAAATCTTCTTTTTTCAGATGTCATATACATGTGGTCCCAGCCCTAGTGAGAAAATATATATGTTGATAAGTGATGGAGGATGATAATATAATTTGAAATTTCTTTTATTAATAATATTTAGGAGCAACAAGAAAGCATTGATTAATTTTAGACCTTAAGTCAAATATGCATGCTGAGATTTTCAGAAAGCCATTAAAAGGAATAGAAAAAGAACAAATATATTCAAAATCAGTTCAGAAAAAAAAAAAAAACTTCCTCATAAGAGATACAGTTTAAGAATAAGGACCTGGAAAGAATAAAAATGAGAGGAAGAAAATGACACGAAAATATTAGTCAAAAGAAACCTGGTAAAACTGTGCTAATAATAAAAATAGAATTTAAGAAAATAAAACAAAATGTCCTTGTGAGAAATTAAATGGGTCATACCTAATCATGAAAGTAGTATCTCATCAGCAAACATACAACTTCTAAAATCTACTCACTGACTAACATAGTCAAAATTAGGACACAGTGAACAATCTTTTAAAACATTATCCAAATAATTGATTAACCAGGCACACATAACAAAAGTGTAAGAAATAAAATGAAGTAATATTTACTCAATATACTGAATCCTGTAGACAACATTAGGAAAAGAACACTTGTTGCAAGCAATTGACCAAATTACTAAGTCATAAAACAGAACAAATACCAAAGAACTGATATTTCATATATTCAGGTCACATTCTCCAACTTAAATGAAAATAAATTAGCAATAAGTGATTAAAGATATATCTCTCAAACAAAAACAATTGAGACTTTCCAAACAATTTATGGGTCAAAGAAGAAATAGCAATCAAATTAGAAAAATTTAAAATCTGAATATTAATTTAAAATTATATACTAAAAATTGAGACAGGCAGCTAGATTAGCATTTAGAAGGAAATATATAGCCTCATATTAAGAAAAACCTTTAAAAATTACTGCAGCTAATATAGAAAGTTAATGTTTACTATTCAGCAGTAGAAGGGCCAATAAGAAAAAAAATCATGAACAGATAATGAATAAAGTAAAAGAAGCTCAAACGCAACAGGAATCAGGGAAATGCAAATTAAATCCAAAAGGAGACACCATTTCCATTCCTAAGATAGACAAACATTTAAATGTTTTAAAGTAGGAAAATCAAGGATGTGGAAATGAGAACTCACATATTTCTGGTGGTAATTAAAATTTGTATAAACACTTTGGAGAGCAATTTGGTAGTATCTACTGAAGTTAAAAATGAAAATTGAATGTTCAATCTAGCAATTCAGATCCTAGATATATACATCTAAGGAATTCTCATACACGATACAAGATATTTTAAAAATGTTCACTGAAAGAGGTTTTATGATACTGAAAAAATGTAAAATAACTAAAATGCTTATCAATATGCTAAAGTAAAATTTAAATTCTTATGTACTTGTTAAATGTTTTTACATAGTAAAATTTAAATGCTTATGTACTTGTTAAATGCTTTTACATAGTAAAATAGTATTCTACAGTATAGTATATATAGTATAGTATAGTATAGTATAGTATTCTATACTGAAAATGCTAAAGCTGAAACTCCAGTACTTTGGCCACCTCATGCGAAGAGTTGACTCACTGGAAAAGACTCTGATGCTGGGAGGGATTGGGGGCAGGAGGAGAAGGGGACGACCGAGGATGAGATGGCTGGATGGCATCA
>SJYX01010752.1:26042-83522 GCA_006410675.1 Oreotragus oreotragus
TAGACGGCAGCCCACCAGGCTCCCCCATCCCTGGGATTCTCCAGGCAAGAATACTGGAGTGGGTTGCCATTTCCTTCTCCAATGCATGAAAGAGAAAAGTGAAAGTGAAGTCGCTCAGTCTGTCCGACTGTTAGCGACCCCATGGACTGCAGCCCACCAGGCTACTCCGTCCATTGGATTTTCCAGGCAAGAGTACTGGGGTGGGGTGCCATTGCCTTCCCCGAACTAGTAAGCTATAAACAGAAATATAAACTCTGTGCCTGCTTGCTGCTGCTGCTGCTAAGTCGCTGCAATCGTGTCAGACTCTGTGTGACCCCATAGACGGCAGCCCACCAGGCTCCTCTGTCCCTGGGATTCTCCAGGCAAGAACACTGGAGTGGGTTGCCATTGTCTTCTCCACTGTGCCTGCTTACACATGGTTTAAAATCTATTGATTCAAAAAATTTTAATCATTTTTTTAAGAATATAGATCTTATTTGCATATTAAACATTGGTAAAGCAAGTACACCTTCTGTGCACTGAGCATAGACGTGGAGGGATGGGAAGACCAAGAGTCATTTAATACCCATAATATATAAATATACAGCAGTCTCCTGAAGTACCACACATTCTTGACACAGTAAATGTACAGAAGGCACATGAGGTATTCAAAATGTAAGAGGCTGTGATTAATCAAGGCTTCCCTGGTGGCTCAGTGTTAAAGAGTCTGCTTGTCAATGTAGAAAATGCAGGTCTGGTCCCTGGATCAGGAAGATCCTCTGGAAAAGGAAATGGCAACGCACTCTAGTATTTTTGCCTGGGAAGACTCACGGACACAGGAGCTGGGTGGGCTGTAGTCCATGGGGTCGCAGAGTCGGACACAGCTTAGTGACTGAACAAAATCAAGCAACAGATCAATCAAACACTAGAGACATTCGTGCCAGATCCATATAAATGCAAATAACATCCATAGCTGCTCATCCAGAAACTGGCATCTACAGCCGCGTGCACATGCCCCTTAGCATCCTAGATAGAGTATATTGCCTTGGACAACTTCGGTATCTTAGGGACCTTCCCTTAAATCTCAGCTCTGATCCTCATAACCATGCCATTGGCGGGAAAGGCTGAAGGCTAATCTATTCAAGAGGGNCTACAGCCACGTGCACATGCCCCTTAGCATCCTAGATAGAGTATATTGCCTTGGACAACTTCGGTATCTTAGGGACCTTCCCTTAAATCTCAGCTCTGATCCTCATAACCATGCCATTGGCGGGGAAGGCTAAAGGCTAATCTATTCAAGAGGGAGAAACTACAGATATGTTCAACTGCAGATGAAATACTAGGGTCCACCTAGCGCACTTGCCCTTTATTCTAAGAAAAACATTAGCTGAACTCAGTCCTTCCCTTTGGTTCCAATTGAATATGCCAGCTGATTTGAGCATCTGAATTTTGTTTGTATGTCTCTTTGTTTAACGACCTCTGGGAAGGTTAAGACAACTCCCCAAGTGACATTCAACTACAGAGAAAAAGTATCATCTGTTGGTCACTAATTTAGATCATATGTCTTATTATGAAGGACAGCACCTTCAGTCTCTAAGTGAATCTTCTCCCAAGTGGTGCTGCAATTGAATCTTCATTGGTTCATTCAGTTCAGTTCAGTTCAGTCGCGCAGCCTTGTCTGACTCTTTGCGACCCCCTGGACTGCAGCATGCCAGGCCTCCCTGTCCATCACCAACTCCTGGAGCCTACTCAAACTCATGTCCATTGAGTCGGTGATGCCATCCAACCATCTCATCCTCTCGTCTCCTTTTCCTCCCTCCTTCAGTCTTTCCCAGCATCAGGGTCTTTTCAAATGAGTCAGTTGTTAGCATCATGTGGCCAAAGTATTGGAGTTTCAGCTTCAGGATCAGTCCTTTCAATGAATATTCAGGACTGATTTCCTTTAGGATGGACTGGTTGGATCTCCTTGCAGTCCAAGGGACTCTCAAGAGTCTTCCCCAATACCTGAGTTCATTGGTTCATTATACTCTCTTAAATGGTAGGTTGCTTCAGGCAGCTGGTTGCACATGATACACAAGTGAATCCTATTAACCTGAGCCCACTTTTAAAACTTATTCGTGTCTTGTAACTGAATCCACTGTTCAGAAACAGTGTTGCCTGGATTGCCATGATGGGGTACTGTTGAGTAAAATCAGAAGCCTGGTAACAAGAAATGCAAATCCATAGGCAAAATAATTGTCTGTCCCAAATGAATAGTTGCAGCTTCCATAATGGAAAGAATCCCATGTCATTATCTGTCATCAGATAAATTACTGGCACCCCCAGGGCATGGTTCAATGTATTAGCATTTATCACTGGGGTTAGCAGCTTGGGTACTCAGTACTGACCATATCAAATTAGTCATGTTATTTAATCTGTGCTTAAATTACATCCTTGCTGTCATGAACTCTTTATTCAAGACATCATTCAGCAAGCAAGGGATGGTGCCTAGCTAAAAACAAACAAACAAAAAAAATTACTTAACATTCATTCAGTTCAGTTCAGTCACTCAGTTGTGTCAAAATCTTTGCGACCCCATGAATCGCAGCACGCCAGGCCTCCCTGTCCATCACCAACTCCTGGACTTCACTCAGATTCATGTCCATCGAGTCAGAGATGCCATCCAGCCATCTCAACCTCTGTCGTACCCCTCTCCTCTGCCCCAATCCCTCCCAACATCAAAGTCTTTTCCAATGAGTCAACTCTTCGCATGAGGTGGCCAAAGTACTGGAGTTTCAGCTTTAGCATCTTTCCTTCCAAAGAAATCCCAGGGTTGATCTCCTTCAAAATGGACTCGTAGGATCTCCTTGCAGTCCAAGGGCTGTCTCTTATACACATCTAGNTCCCCTTCTCCTCCTGCCCTCAATCTTTCCCAGCATCAGGGTCTTTTCAAATGAGTCAGCTCTTCGCATCAGGTGGCCAAAGTATTGGAGTTTCAGCTTCAACATCAGTCTGTCCAATGAACACCCAGGACTGATCTCCTTTAGGATGGACTGGTTGGATCTCTTTGCAGTCCAAGGGACTCTCAAGAGTCTTCTCCAACACCACAGTTCAAAAGCATCTTTGGAGCTCAGCTTTCTTTATAGTCCAACTCTCACATCCATATATGACCATAGGAAAAACCATAGCCTTGACTAGACAGACCTTTGTTGACAAAGTAATGTCTCTGCTGTTTAATATGCTATCTAGGTTGGTCATAACTTTCCTTCTAAGGAGCAAGCATCTTTTAATTTCATGGCTGCAATCAACCATCTGCAGTGATTTTGGAGCCCCCAAAAATAAAGTCTGACACTGTTTCCACTGTTTCCCCATCTATTTCCCATGAAGTGATGGGACCAGATGCCATCATCTTCGTTTTCTGAATGTTGAGCTTTAAGCCAACTTTTTCACTCTCTACTTTCACTTTCATCAAGAGTTCCTTTAGTTATTCTTCACTTTCTGCCATAAGGGTGGTGTCATCTGCATATCTGAGGTTATTGATATTTCTCCCGGAAATCTTGATTCCAGCTTGTTTTTCCTCCAGCTCAGCGTTTCTCATGATGTACTCTGCATATAAGTTAAATAAGCAGGGTGACAATATACAGCCTTGACGTACTCCTTTTCCTATTTGGAACCAGTCTGTTGTTCCATGTCCAGTTCTAACTACTGCTTCCTGACCTTCATATAGGTTTCTCAAGAGGCAGGTCAGGTGGTCTGGTATTCTCATCTCTTTCAGAATTTTCCACAGTTTATTGTGATCCACACACTCAAAGGCTTTGGCATAGTCAATAAAGCAGAAATAGATGTTTTTCTGGAACTCTTTTGCTTTTTCCATGATCCAGCTCAACTATGTCTTTTCCCTTCTCCCCAGCCTCCCTGAATGGAGACCAGGACAGTGAAAGGACTGGTCGGTTAGAGGTAGATCCTGGGCTAGAGCCCAGAAATCTTATCTTCCCATCTTCCATGTCACAAAACCCATTTCTTTCTTGTTCGTTTTCTATTCCATATTTTCTATATTTGATCATTGCATTATAATAGGAAAAGAAAGTGATTAGAAGGGAAAAAAGTAAAGGCTATATGACTGAGGAAATTTTAGATACAGGATGGAGCTTGGCTAACACAAGCTCATCCAAAGGTGGGGCTCTGATAATTATGCAGTGAGGAGGATACACGTATATCAATGGGCACCACACACAGGCAACCCCACCCCTCCCTGTTCACATCAATACAGGCTTGATAGCAGGTACTACAAGTTCAACGTGTGAAAAATAAAAAGGAATGAGCCACCTCCTTCCATGGGAAGCAGTCTGGAGTGCAGAGATGCATCTGCTCCAGGTCAAGTCTCAAGTCAGTCTGGAGCCTTGCCTTTGGTTTCCATTTGAACCACAAAGTTCGAGACAGTGCACCATCTATTTCTCTAAAGAGTTAAGTGGGGGCAAAGTCTTCATTATTTCCATTTTCTTTGAAACTGCAAAGGGCCCCACCTGTCAAGTTAGCATCTGATCGTTTCTTCTCATTGTGCCCAAATCCTGGATATCTGGAAGCCTCTGGAGGCAGCTACCTGTTCACTTTGCATGCGGGCACTTGGTATTGTGAAGGTGTATCTTAAAGGATGGGCCATCTCTCTCATGGATGGGCTGTCTTTCTCATCTTTGCATCCCTGTTCCCTGGCATGCAGGTTGGCAGAGGAAGTGCCCATGAATGCTTTGGAAGGGACCTTGTAAACAAAGAAGCTCAGCCATATGTTGTGGGGTGGAGCACGGCTGGTTCTCCAGAATTTTCAAGGTTTGGTGTCCCAGCTCTTCTTTGAACAGAGATTCCATTCTTGCCTATATTGATCTTTGACGTCCTCTCAAGCCTTCACAGGCTGTGGATAACCTGGGCCCTCTACCTCCCTGACTACCCTGATGCCATCCTTTTCCTTGGCATGCAGCTATTCTGAAACTACACTCATAGTAAGTTTCACCTACCAACAGCCCTAGAGAACAGGGGCATTGCCTGCCCCACAAGCTTAGGCCTGATGCCTGCCTGCTGATTTGAGACTGGCCTGGCCAGGCCAGTAAGCAGCCTAGATTCTCATCCTGATTTCACCCCTGAACATAGATTGACCAAGGCAGCCCCTGGGTGTGGGATTTTTACCTTGGCTGTGTCTGCAGCACACCAAATATCTGCAACAAAATGGAAAACAGCTAACCAGCTGTTCCTAAACATGCTGATGTCTGGCATGGGGACGAGGAATATTCTGGCATCTACCCCACTAACCATGGCATGCTCTCCAAGCAGGAGGGCTGACAGATGCCCCTTGTTGACTGTGGAGTCAGACTCCTGTGGCCCAGGGCTGCTGCCCAGCCTCTAAGCAGGGCGAAATCCAGCCTAAATACCACAGAACGAAAGCCTTTCCTTCTGGAAGATTCCTTTAGTGAAGAAGCATGCCGGCAGTCAAAACCAACCCACCCAACCAGATACAACTGTCTCATATTTGTAGGTGCACCAAGTATGACCAGGTCAAGATTTCTCTTTCAGCTTTCAGTTCCCAGGGTGCACAGTTTAACCAAAACCACATTAAAAAGCTTAGTGTCTTCTGTTTCTGATTCAGTTCCCCTGAGTAATTTTCTTTTTCACGCAAGAGAGCATTTGGATTTCCACCTAACCATCCTTGAAAAACATCCATTCAACACGTATTTATTAAGTGCTTATGTATTGGGCATTGTCAGCATAGTATTGCCTACCTTCAATGAACATAATGACAATAAGACCAAGCAGTAATTACATTAATGATTAATGACAGTAATAATTGCTATTAGGCATTGACCCTTTATGTGTGTGCATACATGCTCAGTTGCTAAGTCGTATTCGACTTTTTGTGACCCCATAAACTGTAGTCCACCAGGCTCCTCTGTCCATGGGATTTTCCAGTCAAGAATTCTAGAGTGGGTTGCCATTTTCTTCTCCAAGGGAGCTTCCTGACCCAGGGATTGAACCTGCATCTCCTGCATTGGCAGGCAGATTCCTTACCACTGAGCCACCAGGGAAACTCTACCCTTTATGTGTCTCACTGAATAATAATCTCTTTATTTATATTTTTCATTGAATTTATCAGATCACACTAAAATATACAATTATTATCTTCTTGACACTCAGATTAAGAAACTGATTCAAAGCCACACAGTTTATAGAGGGTAGAAAGTCTAGATCAGCTTGCCTCTGGGGACCACACCCTCAATCACTGCACCATCATCACACATCCGCACAGCACATACAGCACAGAGGACCCCGAATCACTACAATGATTTCATAACTCTGGGCAGCACCATGCATGGTATTCCATGAGACTGCCACCTACAAGAGTCAAGTGCTCTATGGCATACAAGGAAAATGACCCCTGCCTCCCACCACCTTGCTGCAAGCTGTGAGACAAAGCAGGTCCATCCTGGCTCACTAGAGGCTTTAGAAGTGCTGGAGAAAAAAAATGCTATACGGGGGTGGCTATGTAAGTCTCTGTGTTACCAACCGTCTCTAACATGGAGGCTGGCAACTAAGAGGTGCTGTCACGTTTTTGCTGTGTGCCGAATTCAATAAATACATTTGAAAAAGTAAATGGAGGAGGAGGATGCCTAGACTGGAAGGAGAACTTAGAGTCACATTCTACTATGATTAGTATGCAGGAGCAGGGTCAGGCCAAAGAGTCCTCCTCACAGAAGGATCACCCAAGAGATCGGAGCTGTGATGATGGGCAGGGGGCTCAGCCTGTGGAGCTGCCCTGAGACAGCTCCCAGTGGGCAGAGGAAGGCCTGGGTCTGCAGCAGCAATGAGAAGTGCTTGCAGGTTGAGCCCTACTTTGCTGAGCATTCACGATGCCAACTGCTACCTTAACCTGGGGTCCACCTTGGTTTCTTTAGGCCTCCCTATTCTGGGGTGGTCCATTCAAGCCTCAGAGGGTTTTCTAATGGGAGGAGAGGGAAGAGGGAGTCCTCTTTCCTGTGACTCACTGGCTGCAGGTGTCTTGTCCTGTCCAGATGTCCTTGGCATCTCGTGGTCTCTTGTTTAGGGGGAGGGGTGCAGAGGGCTCAGTATGGTGCTGGGAAAAGACAAAATCTCCCAGGTTCTGAGGCTGGATTTGGTCCAGGTGCACCTGACTGCAAAGCCTGGCTCTCTGCACTTAACCGAGAAGTCTCTGAACACTGGATTTGGAGCCACGGTGCCTTATATCCTACTCCAGCTCTAGGTGGCCATGGCTTGACCTTGGCAAAGCTAGTTCCCTACTCTGATCCTCAGGGGTCCCACTAGGAAGAGGATCATGAGAGCTAGATGATTGCTAAGCTCTTTTCTCTCCTGCACAAGTCCAGCCATGGTGAGACTGACAGAGCAGAGACAAGGAAGGAGGTCTGTGTTAACCAGCACAGCTCCTCTCCCAGCCCTTCTCTCCACATCCCAGGAACCGGTGGGTCTGGACTCTGGTCTGTAATGGGAGAGGATGCGTTCACCATCTCCCAAAGCCTGCATCGGTGGCCCGCATCCTGCCTGACAAAGCCACCTGCCTTTTCACACCGTGGTAACTGCTCTCGAAGCCTGGCTGGCTGGAGCCCAGTGGATGGTTTTTTGAAAGCTGTTACCCCCCAAAAAGCAACACCAACTTGGGTGCACAGATAACCATCTCTACACTGTCACACCACACAGGGAGGGAGGGGATGATCTTACCACCTCCTTCCTCGACAACAAAAACTCCCGGAAGCCAGAGAAATTTGGGCACTGAAAGTAAAAACATTCATGGCACTTACCAAGTGTCGAGTGACTCTCTGTTAGCAACTGCAGCAGAGAACTGCAGGAAACACTTGTCTTTGTTTTTTCCCCTGGCCTCCCAGAGGCGGATCCCATCCACAGAAAGGCCGCTTGTCTAGAGACGCCATACATTTTGTGTCCGCTCTGAACACTCGTGGAGACTTAGGCACTCAAGGTGCCCTCCCAGACCTCTTAGGTTGTGAAACCCCGAGGAATCGAGGGCTGAGTGATTCTGTGCTACTAGAGAGAGAGAAAGAGGAAGCGAAGTCACAAGCTGGATGGCTCTGTGGCAGTCCCTGCCATCCAACCAGCGGGTCAGCTGGCAGTGCCTACTGGTGATGGGTCATGAGCTCTCCCTTTTTCCTTTTGGAGGCTCTTTCTCGTCTCTTCCTCCCCTCCCTCCCTCCCATCCGCTCCTGGGAGCTGTGCTGGTGCTGGAGAAGAAGCACCTGCTGTTGCTGCCTCCCTTGCAAAGAAAAGGAAGATTTAAAATGTGGGTGAGAGATATCCCACTGTTATTCCGGAAGTTAGAAAAGAGGTCAAAGGACCTGGTTTTTCTGTCCCTTTTGGGAGGGATTCTTCCCTCAGAAAGGGAGATGAGAAATGGTGAAATCTTAATTCTAAGGCCAAAGAGTCGACATTTTGGGAGTCAACACCACCCCTCGCTTGTCAGTGACCTCTGTCTCATTCTCCACGCCCCATCATTTCCCTCTATTTTCTATGTCCTTTTTTCCCCTGGTGATTCAGTTCCTTTTTACTCATGAGGATAGTGTAAACCACCTCCTCCCTCAGGGTATAAAATCATCTCAACCTCTTTCTGGATAAGCAGGACACAAATGTGCAAGCCAATCAAGGTGCCAAAGACACCCTTGGGGTTTCTAGACCAGGGTCTCTTTCCCCCTGCCCCCATAGCAGCCCTACTCCAGGACAGCAACATGTCATTCTTCCTCCCTTCACACCTTGGTTTGGGTGGATGCAACAAGGCTACATCCTTAAAACAAGCTTGGATATCTCCTTTATCCTGCTCCACTGTCTGAAGGTTTGATTCTCATCCCTCACTTCTAAGCCACCTTCCTTTGTTTTTTAAGTTTTAATTGGAGGATAACTGAACACACAATGGACTGGTTCAAAATTGGGGAAAGAGGACATCAAGGCTGTAAACTGTCACCCTGCTTATTTAACTTATATGCAGAGTACATCATGGGAAATACTGGGCTGGATGAATCACAAGCTGGAATCAAATTGCCAGAAGAAATATCAACAACTTCAGGTATGCAGAAAATGAAGAGGAACTAAAGAGCCTCTTGTTGAAGGTGAAAGAGGAGAATGAAAAAGCTGGCTTAAAACTCAACTTTCTGAAACTAAGATCATGGCATCCAGTCCTATTACTTCATGGCAAATAAATGGGGAAAATGTGAAAACAGTGTCAGATTTCATTTTCTTGGGCTCCAAGATCAATGCAGACAGTGACTGCAGCCATGAAATAAAAAGACGCTTACTCCTTGGAAGAATAGCTATGACACACCCAGACAGTATATTTAAACACAGAGATATCACTTTGCCGACAAAGATCTGTCTAGTCAAAGGTATATTTTTCCAGAAGTTATGTATAGATGTGAGAGTTGGACCATAAAGAAGGCTGAGCACTGAAGAATTAATTCTTTAGTACTGTAGTGCTGGAAAAGACTCTTGAGAGTCCCTTGGACAGCAAGGAGATCAAACCAGTCAATCTTAAAGGAAATTAATCCTGAATATTCATTGGAAGGACTGATGCTGAAGCTGAAGCTCCAATACTTTGGCCACAAACAGCAACTCAGTCGAAAANGAAGAATTAATTCTTTAGTACTGTAGTGCTGGAAAAGACTCTTGAGAGTCCCTTGGACAGCAAGGAGATCAAACCAGTCAATCTTAAAGGAAATTAATCCTGAATATTCATTGGAAGGACTGATGCTGAAGCTGAAGCTCCAATACTTTGGCCACAAACAGCAACTCAGTCGAAAACACCCTGATGCTGGGAAAGATTGAGGGCAAGAGGAGAAGGGGGTGACAGAGTATGAGATCACTGACTCAATAGACATGAGTGTGAGCAAACTCTAGGAGAGAGTGAAGGACAAGGAAGGCTCAGTGCTGGAGTTCACGGGGGTAGGAAAGAGTCGGACACGACTTAGTGACTGAAAAACAAGATTGTTTTCCAACGTTGTGTTGGTTTCTGCCTTACAACAGCATGAATCAGCCACAGGCACACATATGCCCCCTCCTTCTTGAACCTCCTTCCCACATTTCACCTTCCTTTTTAAAGTGCTTGTTTCTGCTTTTTCCATTCCATTCCCCCTACCACCTCCCTGGGCCNAACAAGATTGTTTTCCAACGTTGTGTTGGTTTCTGCCTTACAACAGCATGAATCAGCCACAGGCACACATATGCCCCCTCCTTCTTGAACCTCCTTCCCACATTTCACCTTCCTTTTTAAAGTGCTTGTTTCTGCTTTTTCCATTCCATTCCCCCTACCACCTCCCTGGGCCCTCATCCATGGTGCTTGGACACTGACAGAGCCTCCTCACCAACATTCCTTCCTTCTTCCAATCCACCCCGCATTGATGACAAGTGGAGAGTTCCCCCAACACCAGCTTCTTTTAATGCCGTTCCCTGCTGGAGGACCTTCACTAGCTACCCACGGGCTGCAGGACAGTGTTCAAATTCCTTCTCTTGCCAGACAGGAGCCTCTACATTTTGGCCTCAACTTAGTTTTCTAGGCACTAAAAATAAGAGGTTTTTTTTTGTTGTTGTTGTTGTTTTTCAAGCTTCCATTTATGGGACACTTCTACACTCCCGAAACAGCATTAAGCACTTCATCTGAGTTAGTTCTCAGGAGAGTCCTATGAAGCCCTCTCACGCTCACTTCACAGATGAGAGAATGAGGCCGGCAGAGATGAAGGAACTAGAGGAGGCTGTACGTTTAGTCAGTGGTGGCTTCAGGATTTCAACCCAGCTCTTATGATACTAAAGGGGCTTCCCAGGTGGTACTAACGGTAAAGAACTTGCCTGCCAATGCAGGAGACGTAAGAGATGCAGGTTCAATTCCTGGGTTGGGAAGATCCCTTGGATGAGGGTATGGCAACCCTCTCCAGGATTCCTGCCTGGAGAATCCCATGGACAGAGGAGCCTTAGGGTCTACAGTTCCTGGGGTTTCAGAAAGTTGGACACGACTGAAGCAAATTAGCACACACTTAATGATATTAAAACTCACGCTCATAACCACCTCTTACCACGGCCCTTCTGCTAGGTTCAGCCTCTCCTGTACGCTGTCCTCCACACAGTCCTGGGGCTGCCACCTCCTTTTCACTCCGCCCTCTTTGTTCATCTCCTGCTTCTTTTAGGAAGCTCCATTCCTAGGGTGTGCTCCCCAAATTTCCAAACCCAAGGATCACTCAGGCAGGAGATGGGGTTCTGACTCCCACCCCCTGCTGCTCAGCCCCAGGGAGATGGAAGGAGGGGCATCCTCACAGGGCCACTGGGTGAATCCCCCAGCTCCTTCTCATAGAGATCCCTGGTCCTTTCCCCCTAGCTCCCCTCAATTGTCTTCCCTCACGACTCCATTCTTGGCATCTCCCTGGCCCCTGCTGGGTCGAGTTCTAGCTGATTGATAATGCATTCTCTTTCCGTAGTTTATACATAGACGATCTTACAAGGACAGTCATATGTATTTTTAAGTATCCAGTTCAATCCTAGTAAGTATCCAGAACTTACTCCTTACGTATCCAGTTCAATTCCTAGCACATAAAAGAAACAGCAGAATTACCAATTTAAATTAAATAGAAATGTGTCTGCCTAAGCAAAATTTTGCTTCAAATTCCTAAGTGGAAAAGCCAATGAAGGCTTCTTGCCCCCTACCCCCACCCTGTCTCCACACAAGTATAGTAAAAGCCTTATTATAAAGGAATGGTAAAGTATCATTTTACAAGTTGCTGCCATGAGCATATCTACATGCACACATGAATGCACATGTGTGTACAAACACACACACACAGAAGCTGAGAGAAGCTGGTGCTTGGTGGCAAAGTGCAGAAAAGAAGATAAGATCACCACGCTGCAGAAGAAGGTGAGTCACATGATGATGTGGGTAACCCCAAGCACACACGATATCCTCGGCAAGGCCTAGCTCAAATCTAACCACATCATCTTTTCATGAAGCAGATATGAAAAAAATACGACTAAAACAATTACACAAAAGGTGGTTTAATACTTCTTGCCTCGATGGTATCAAAGCTACTGACTCTGGGGCTACACTTGGGGAAACAACTCTCTGAGATAAGGAGATGAACTATCTGTTCAAGAGAAGGCACAGGAAGCCTAGGGGACCAGGCAACACATAATGAAACAGCTTGTGGCCAACACGCCATCTAAACCCAAGTGTCCTCAGGCGGCATGGGTTGTGTAAGCAGAGGAAGCCGAACCCACCCATGTCTCAAAGTGAAGACTTTGTGGGTGACGATCTGTGTGCATGTGTGTGTCCTCACCACACATGATGGCTGAAGTGAAATTCACAGCTCCCCCACCTGTGGCTAAGATGGATGTAAAAGGAAAAGGTTGCAAAGATGAGATTGTTGTCATGCAGCAGCCTCGAAGTCCCTTTCTGGTGTGTGACTCGCTTGCCGAATGGCTAGTGGCCCATGAATGCAAACTGAGATACCAGCGTGGACAGATCAGGAGGCTGATATCCTGGTATTCTGACGTAGTTAACTCTGAGTTCTCCGAGGGACAGATGATGATGGCCTTTCTCCTCTTTGAAGCTTGACCAATACCTGGTCCATGTTTTATGGCAACATGGTTTCCTTTATCAGACTTCACTCTTCTCCAGTTTCCCAAGTAATCTTTGAATGATTGGGAAGTCTCCCACAACTAAAGAATGTGCCAGCTGTGATGGGCTTCAGGGCATTTAGACCTCAAGCTTTACAGGCTCAAAGAGTAGCTACTGAATCCCAGCTCTGCATCAGTCCTTTGGGGCAAGTTACTTAGCCTACATCTCAGCTTTCTCATACATAAAACGGGAATAACAGAAACTTTCTCCCAGTTAAGTCTCCTTTAGGAAATATGAGTTAATTCCTGAAAAGTACATAGCACTTTAACTTTTGTTTTTTTCATGAGTACAAAGTTAGACCTTACTAAATGGAGCTATAAATATTACCACCATCATTATAAACCATTCAAACTCTTCTGATGTCAAGAAGAGGATCTGTAGGTCCAGGGTTGGTGATTTATTCCCAGACAGTTACTCTTGAGTGATCCAGTAGTTATTGTCCCTGCTAGATAATGACCAGACTGAAGGTAGTAACACTTGTAAGTGGCTGAGTCAGGGGTAGAACTTGGATCTACTGATTGACAGGCCAGAGCCTGAACCTATGCACCACGCTGGCACCGCGTACTGTTGAATTTCTCAATGAGTGGTCACTTTTTTCCAACCAGGTCTTCAGCCTGTGGAAAGTAGGTACCTTCTACTTCTGAAATTTCTCCAGAGTGCACACATCATACGTGCTGGATAAATGCTTGTTAGCCAGCTGATTGTTTGCAAAGATCACAACTGATTTTCAAGGCAACACGTTTCTCCCCTACAGCACTATGTCCTCATCATTTTGGAAAACTCATCCAAGGAGGAGTTGTGCTAATGTGCATCAGAGGGAAACATTCCACCCTGTTTTGGAAGGCAGCTATAGCTTGCTCCAGACTGCAGGCACAATAATTAGAGACACTTGTAATTTGACTGATGCTCTAAAGCCCCAGAGCACTTACTGAAGCCACCTTTGTCCTTGCACATTAGGGTTTTTGTCACTCCATGTCAAAATGGCCATGCTGCTTTCTGATGGGTCTGCCTTCTCATAGACCAGATGTGAGGGTCCAGATGCTAGTCTGATAAATCTATCATCAGAAGGGAACTCAGCACCAGCCCTTCTGAAAGCCCAGCGTGTTATATAGATAGCTGGCTCTACATAGGATATTCTAATAAATGCTGCTGTTATTTTTATTGTCTTGTACCATACTAAATGTTTCTTATAAGCTGGCCTTTACATAAACGACCATGACCTACATGTTTAATTCAGATCTTTATTTTCTGTTTCACAAACCTATTTAATTTAACATCACTGCAAAAATCTTAAATGAATGTACATGATGTTCTGTTGGTACTAAACCTTTCAGGCTGGACTTTTATAGTTAGTATTGAGGGGGGAGGTGGTCACCAGAGGAACGCAAGAGCATGGGTCATAGCTTGGAAGTACCTTAGAGAGTTCTTGCCCTCGCAGCTGGCATCCTCTCATTGCTCCACTGATTTTTTTTTTTTCCTGTTCTTGACCTCTGCCCTGTTCCCAGTAATACTGGTATAGTAAGATGAATAAATGGCTTTGTCTATAATGAAATGGGAGAGGTCTGACTTTCGCTAAAACTCTTCAAGGTATTAAACATATGAGGGATGGATAGCAAGGTGAAGCTTAACACTGATCATATGGATACAGACAGATGTTCCTTGGAGGCTCCAAGAGGCAGGAGTTCACTTCAGGTCTGGAACTGAGCCCTGCCAGCCCCACCAAGAGACACACTCCTTTCCAGCATCTGCAGATCCATCCTCTGCTTCCCAAGGTCTACTCAGAGCCTCTGAAGTTGGGGCGGTTAAGGGGCATCACACAGGCCCGATAATTTCTGTGACACTTCCCCGTCCACCACTTTTCCAAACAGCGCTGGAGCAGACTTTACACCGGGCCCTGAAGACCCTGTCTGGATGTACACTGCCCAAAATGGCCAGACGGATGGCTACTGAGCAGTTACAACGTGGCTAGTCCAAACTGAGCAGTGTTATAAACATAAACACACGCTGGATGTTGATCACATAGTACTTAAAAAAAAAAACATAAAATATGTATTTTTTTTATATTGCTTACACGTGGGGATGATAATAT
Source organism: Oreotragus oreotragus (assembly GCA_006410675.1). Classification (NCBI taxonomy): domain Eukaryota; kingdom Metazoa; phylum Chordata; class Mammalia; order Artiodactyla; family Bovidae; genus Oreotragus; species Oreotragus oreotragus. The sequence goes on from SJYX01010752.1 coordinate 40,766, forward strand.
TTTGGGTGTATTGGGTTAAATGTTTTATTAAGATTATTAAGATTAATTTCCTCTGTTTCTTTTCACTTTTTAAAATGGCTATGCTGCTGCTGCTAAGTCGCTTCAGTCGTGTCCGACTCTGTGCGACCCCACAGACAGCAGCCCACCAGGCTTCCCAATCCCTGGGATTCTCCAGGCAAGAACATTGGAGTGGGTTGCCATTGCCTTCTCCAATGCATGAAAGTGAAAAGTGAAAGTGAAGTCGCTCAGTCGTGGCCAACACTTAGCGAACCCATGGACTGCCACCCACCAGGCTCCTCTGTCCATAGGATTTTCCAGGCAAGAGTACTGGAGTGGGGTGCCATTGCTTAGAATATTCAAAATTACAAATGTGGCTTGCATTATATTTCTACTGGACAGCACCACTCTAGACAATTACCAAAAAACTTGTTTCCATTCAAGTACATATTCACCCAGTGAAAAACACAGCTCTCAGCTCCTCGTCATGCTGAGAAGGCAGATCACGCTCCTACCTGTGAGGTAGGTGATGCCAAGCGACATGGGCTCTGCCTGCCTCTCCAGCTTCCCTCTGGGGGCTCCTTTCAGTCATGCAGTCATTCTTCTCAAGAGCTTGCACCAGGCTCAAGGGCTTTGCAGGCTGTTCTCTCTATCTGAGATCCTTTCCCTCATCTGTTTTTCTCATCTGGGCCTCATCTCACATGTCACCTCCTCAGAGAGGCCTTCCCTTCCTTCCTGTGGTAGGCAGGATAATGGCTCCCCAAAGAGGTCCATGTCCTACAGCCTGGAACCTGTTGTTATGCTATCTTACAAGGCAAAAGAGAATTTCCAGATACAATTAAGTTAGTCAGATATCCCAGATTATCTGAGCAGACCCAAAATCATCACAGGGGTCCTTACAAGGAAAAGAAGAAGGCCAAAGAGAGAGTCAAAGAAAGCGATGTGATGACATGAGAAGGGGATGACAGAGGATGAGATGGTTGGATGGCATCACCGACTCCATGGACATGAGTTTGAGTAAGCTCTGGAAGTTGGTAATGGACAGGGAAGCCTGGCGTGCTACAGTCCATGGGGTCACGAAGGGTCAGAGATGACTGAGTGACTGAACTGAACTGAAATTTGGACGGGTAGTGCCTAACTGTGCAAACCTATGCATTTCGATTAAGATCCTAAAATAATGCAGGCTGACTGCTGTTCCTCCAGTAATTTCTCTAGTCATTGGTACTTTGTACAGATTAAACTGTATTCTACGACTTATTTGATTTTTCCAAAAAGACTGTTTAAGTGACATGACTTATCATTGGTCATACCTTTTCCTCACGTAAATCAAAGTATAAAGTCCTTTGGAAACTTTAGATCTTAGCAACTATTAAGACCCCCTCTTTGAGCTTCCATAATTTGTTAGAATGGCTCACAGAACTCCAAAAAGTTTGCTTACTGACTGATGGTTTTAGTCAGTTCAGTTCAGTCGCTCAGTCGTGTCTGACTCTTCGCGACCCCATGGACTGCAGCACGCCAGGCTTCTCCATCACCAACTCCTGGAGTTCACTCAAACTTATGTCCATCAAGTCAGTGATACCATCCAACCATCTCATCCTCTGTCGTCCCCTTCTCCCCCTGCCTTCAATACTTCCCAGCATCAGGGTCTTTTTGCATCAGGTGGCCAAAGTATTGGAGTTTCAGCTTCAGCATTAGTCCTTCCAATGAATATTTCAGGGCTGATTTCCTTTAGGATGGACTGGTTGGATCTCCTTGCAGTCCAATGGACTCTCAAGAGTCTTCTNTAATATGCATCCTCATCTGAGACTATGCACTACCCAGCCCCCAGTTCCTCCATTCCATTCTTCTAGGTTATTCTTTCCATACCATTTCAGTTCAGTTCAGCCACTCAGCCATATCCAACTCTTTGTGACCCTATGGACTGCAGCATGCCAGGCTTCCCTGTCCATCACCAGCTCCTGGAGCTTGCTCAAACTCATGTCCATATAGTTGGTGATGCCATCCAACCATCTCATCCTCTGTCATCCCCTTCTCCTCCTGCCTTCAATCTTTCCCAGCATCAGGGTCTTTTCCAATATGTCAGTTCTTCACATCAGGTGGCCAAAGTATTGGCACTTCAGCTTCAGCATCAGTCCTTCCAATGAATATTCGGGACTGATTTCCTTTAGGATTAACTGGTTTGATCTCCTTGCTGTCCAAGAGACTTTCAAGAGTCTTCTCCAACACCACAGTTCAAAAGCATCAGTTCTTCGAAGCTCAGCTTTCTTTATGGTCCAACTCTCACATCCATACACAACTACTGGAAAAACCATAGCTTTGACTATACAGACCTTTGTTGGTAAATTAATGTCTCTGCTTTTTAATATGCTGTCTAGGTTTGTCATAGGTTTTCTTCCAAGGAGCAAGTGTCTTTTAATTTCATGGTTGCAGTTACCACCTGTAGCGATTTGGCAGCCCAAGAAAATACAGTCTCTCACTAATTCCATTGTTTCCTCATCTCTCTGCCATGAAGTGTTGGGACCAGATGTCATTATCTTAGTTTTCTGATTATTGAGCTTTAAGCCAACCTTTTCACTCTCCTCTTTCACTTTTATCAAGAGGCTCTTTAGTTCCTCTTTGCTTTCTGCCATAAGGATGGTGTCATCTCCATATCTGAGGTTATTGATATTTCTCCCTGCAAACTTGATTCCAGCTTGTGCTTCATCCAGCCCAGCATTAGCATGATGTACTCTGCATATTGAGTTAAATAAGCAGGGTGACAATACACAGCCTTGATGTACTTACTCCTTTCCCAATTTGAAACCAGTCCGTTGTGCCCTGTCCAGTTCTAACTGTTGCTTCTTGACCTGCATACAGATTTTCCAGAAGGCAGATAAGGTGGTCTGATATTACCATTTCTTTAAGAATTTTCTACAGTTTGTTGTGATCCACACAGTCAAAGGCTTTAATGTAGTTAATGAAGCAGAAATACATGTTCTGGAATTCTCTTGCTTTTTCTATGATTCTGCCTTGTGAACTAGTGCCTGGCACACAGTCTCTGCTCCTTGGTATGAATAAATAGTTGGTGGATGAATCAGTCAATAAATGATAGACACTGGCTACAGAGATTTTTTTTTCAACCAAATGGATAACATCTGAAACTTTTTAAAGAAAAATTGCACCCAAGCAGGTGAAATAAAGACTACCAATAGACACTGAAGAGTGTTTACTGCTCACATGGTATCGTGATGGTACTGCAGAGACACAAAGAACCTAATGGTCCTGTCTCTCCCACAGTCTCTGTAAGAGACACACACACGGGCACATGACAAAGTTATGACCAGCAGGGGGATGCCCAACTGTCGGGGTAAAATGACTGGTGAGGCATTAGGCATGTACAGCGGTGCACTGGCAAATCAGCTATCCAAACAATAACCATGACAACAACAAAGTCCTGATCTGTAGTGCGTGCCAATTTCTGTGGTGTAAAGACTCTTACTATGATTGATTTCAAGCCATAACTGTAATGTCCTCTGTTACCCCCTTCTCCTCCTGCCGTCAATCTTTTTCCAGCATCAGAGTAATTTCCACTGAAAGGAAAGGGGGTGACAAAGGATGAGCTGGTTGGATGTCGTCATGGACTCAATGGACTCGAGCTTGAGCAAACAGAGATAGTGAAGGATAGGGAAGCCTGGCGTGCCGCCATGCATGGGGTTACAAAGAGTCTGACACAATTTAGCAACTGCACAACATTGCAATGTCCCTGAACATGGCTACATACAAGCAGGGTCTTGTTGAGGAGATGGGATTCCAACTGGAACTGAAAATATTCATAGACTGATGATGTTCTCAGGAGAGGGCATGAGGCCTGATGTACACAAATGCAAGAATCTCTTCAGGGCTGCAAAGGGGGGTCTCAATAGTCCCTGTGGCTCCAGTGGGTTTCTGTGTTCCATGTTCTGATTATAGAATACCCAGATCTGAACTAGGCTGATGTCCTCACTCATTCTGTCTCTCGTACTTTTGATGGATTGATGCCACTGTCTGCAGTTCCCCACATTCCTAGCCTAAAGATGAGCTGCCAAGTGAATTCGGCACAGTCCACTCAAAGTTCTCAAAATGACCCTTTCTAAAATCTCCATTGTCATCCAGGCCTCATGCTCCATAATTTGTAAGGCTGGGAGAAATGGTTCTGAGAATCCTAGCATGGTATTTAAGAGGCTACTGTATAGGGCCAGATGGTATGTCTGTGTGCTAAGTTGCTTCAGTCGTGTCCAATTCTTTGTGACCCCATGGACTGTAGCCCACCAGGCTCCTCTGTTCATGGAATTTTCCAGGCAAGAATATTGGAGTGGGTTGCTTTTCCACGGGATCTTCCCGACCCAGGGATTGAACCCATGTCTACTGCAATGGCAAGCAGATTCTTCGCCACATGCTTCACTAGTAGCATCTGGGAAACACAGGGTCACGTGATATCCAGATTCAAATCCTGATTCTGCCACCTACCAGAGAAGTGGAACTAAGACTTTAGGTTCCTCATATGGAAAATGCTAGTAATAATATCTTCCTCATACTGTTTTGTGAGAATTATAAGATACATAAAATACATTCAGCACCACGCATGAGGCATAGTAAGGGCCTGGCCAATATGCACAAAGATGTAAAAGTCATGTATTTCTCTTTCTCCAGGTCCTTCCAGATAGAAGCTAGTTTCCAGATAAGCTTTGCAGGCCATCCAGAGCCACCTGTCCACTGCCTTCACCCCGAGAAGGAAGGCCATCTTCACACACCTCTAGACAGTCTGACACCCTCCCAGGCCCATGCCTTCCTTGTTGATCACTTTAAGAGCACACATTTGTTGTGTGCAGGAGAGATGTTTTCCTGGCTTTGGGTGTGTTTCAATGAAGGACAAGGATGAGGCCATTATGTGAACACAGGGGCAACAATGAAAACAAGACTGCTTTCTGAAAAGCACTGAAAAGCTTTCTTTTGCCTGAATGGCCATTATTTTCATTCTTTCTCCCCCACACAAAGCACCAGGGCCCACTTCATTCAGGCTGTTGCCCAGGGAGTGGGTGTGAAGATGTGGTACAAACAAAAGAAGTGACATGTTTCTGTCGTCAGGTCTCTTGTTCAGTGCTCTGCGAGGTGGACCAAGCCTCCCTGCCAGCCCCATTGCTTGAATCATCAGGAAAAACAGTGCACACACACATATCAGTATAAAAACCCTACCTAATCCTTGACACGGTTACATGACGATTTACGAGCAGGAGCTGGATTTCAAAAGTCGGCAGAATATAAAAGCACCGCGTTCTCCCAAGATGTTGGCAACTTGTCATCCCCTTTGACAATTTGAAGCGTCAGTCCAGCCACTTGGGAAATGCTGTTCCTCTTGCCCCCAAGGAAGCGGGGAGGAGTGCTTGATGCAGGGGGTCTCTGGGCATGAGGGCGAGCAGGTAGGAGGGTTAGCAGCCCTGTCCCTGGAGACGAGGGCTTGGGGGAGGGGGATGTTTAAGGTACCTGAGTATTAGGGAATTTTGGTCCCAGTGTCCAGTCACACAACTCAAAGTAAGAGAGAACCACTGTTTCCTACTCAGAGTTTTCTGAAAATAAAAAGCAACAACCAACAGGGGGAGGAAGGAAATTTTGGCATTCTGCAAGTTTTCCTTTCGGTGGTGTTGTGCAGTTGCTAGGTCGTGTCCGACTCTTTACGACTCCATGAACTACAGCATGCCAAACCTCCCTGTCCTTCACTACCTCCCAGAGTTGGCATTCTGCAAGCTTTCCTTAATTAAAGACAATTCAGTGGCTTTGGCTGATAGCTGTGTGTGTGTGTGTGTGTGTGTGTGTGTGTGTGTCTGTGTGTCTGTGTGTGAGAGAGATTTTTCTTACCCACAACAGTTTTCCTCTCTCCTTTGAACTTTTGTCAAAACAGTCACTGTGCCAACCAGATAGAAAGTTCTGAGAACCTCTCTTCTGGATCACTGGACAGTTCTGAAGAAAGGGAAGTGGTTCTTGATAATGTCTCAGCTCCCTGAGGGCCAGGCTCTGCCACATTTCCCATTAGGTCTCGCCAGAGTCCAGCCTGTGCCAGCACTGTGTTTGCTGAGTGAACTGCCGAAAGATCAACATCATGGCATCATGGTGGCATTTTTCTGATTTCAGTCTCTGTGAGGCCCTGTCAGAGAAACCCCCGGCCCAGCTACTTGAACCTCAGTGGGCAGCCTGTCGCTATGTCATCCAGCCATAAAATCACACTTAAGAACCTATTCCCAGGGCAGGAACAGAGATGCAGTTGTAGAGAATGGACTTGGCGCAGTCGGGGAAGGAGGAGGTGGGACAAATTGGAAGAGTAGTATTGGCATATACCCTGCCACGTGTAAGACATATTATTAGTGGGGCCTGCTGATGGCGCAGGAGCTCTGCTCTGTGCTCTGTGATGACCTAGAGGGGTGGAATGAGGGGCAGGGGGAGACTCAAGACGGGGGGATGATGTGCTTACAGCTGACTCACTTTGTTGTACAGCAGAAACCAGCACTACATTGTAAGGCAATTATCCTCCAGTTAAAAATAACAACAACAACAATAATAAAAGAATACCATCCTTACAGAACACCCACCACGTGCCTGGCACTGTGGAGTCCATGATACAAGGGTAATGTAGCTCATATTTGGGATCCTCCAGGAGCCAACTGTTGTAAGCTTTGAGCTTCTCCCACCCATCCCTGTGCAGGCTCTGGTGTTTGGTACATAGTGCAGTCGGCAGCCTGGCTCCCCTGCTGACAAGCAGTGTGTGACCCCTGACAAGTTTATAACATGCAAACTGTGTATAACTTCCAGTCTCTCATTTATAAACTCCTCAGCATTCAACTCCCAGGAGTGCTATGAGGATTCAATGAAACCATGTATAAAGTACCAAACATGGGATCAGCCCACAGTAGTTGCTTAGGAAATTCTGGTTGCCAGCTTCTCTTTGATAATTAGTAAAGAAAAAAAAAAATCAGGAAACAAGATGAACACGCAGAAAGTCATTTGGGAACATGATAGAGTCAGAAAGTCATGAAGAACGAAATGGAAGAGATGACGGGATGTTTGGTGTGGACTGAGCCATCTGGAGTCCAGAAGGGGAATGATGGTGCTGGATGAGCACCAGCTTTGTGGAGGACACAAAACTGAGATGGGACTTGAAAAAGAGGCTTAAGTAACCATGGCTCCCCTTGAATAATAAGAGTCTGGGGCAAAAATACACATCGACTGAAAAAAATATCCGAGACTTCCTTGGTGATCCCGGGGCTAAGCTGCCACGTTCCCAGTGCAGGGGGCCTGGGTTTGATCCCTGGTCAGGGAGCTAGATTCCAGATGCTGCAACTAAGAGTTCCCATGTGATGCAACCAAAAAATCCCATGCGCTGCAACGAAGATCAATGATCCCACATGCACAACTAAGACACAGTGCAGCCTAGTTAATTAATTAATAGTAAAATTTAAAAAAATCCCAGTGTCAGATTCCTCTCCTGGGACCATCAGGGTAAGAAGAATGTGAGAAAGAAGTGTGGGCTGGGCCAGGTGGTACAAAGGCCCTGTTTCCCCCTGAAAGGTCGTCCATATTATCTTCTGTGTCTCTAATGGTGGCAATCAGTAATGTCCCCACCTTAGCACTGACAACAGCCAGCCACACATAGTCTCTCAGCACTCAGGGTGTGTACGTGGATGGAACCAGGCAGATTCACACTGTACATGCTTCCAATTAAAACCAACACGAAGAGGAAAAAGCAACACGAATGTCACAGAAAAGAAAGTGCTGCCACCCACTCGTGGCCTAAAGGTCACCGTGCCTCCGCCTTGGCCATCATCTCCAGCCACAAAGGTCAGGAGGGCTGTCTGCATTTCTGGGCAGTGTGTCGGCTTTCATAAGCCCTCAGAATGACTACAGCTCTGACACCAAAATTAGTGATAAACTCTGAGGAGAAGACGATAATAGAGAAATGGAGTGACTGTAACCTTTTCCACCATCTCTCTAGTCAGTTCCATGAAGCAGAGTCACAAGGCATAAAACGAGAAGTTTCCACATTCTACAAAAGACTACAAGACTGCCGACTTAATTGGGTAGTGTAGCAAACGCCTAAACGATTGCCAACAAGAAGAGGTCAAAAAAGGAGGCTGAAGTGATGATTAAAACATCTCCTGAGAGCACCTTGGTGTGGCGACAAGCTCGCAATGTACCTGGATAGGTTTTGATACAATAGTGGAGGGCATGTGCCATGCGCTTCCAACCAGAGTCCAATCACTGCGGCCCAGAACGGGCAATGATACCCCTATCCCACTGGAAAAATCCCATGAATTTAAATGCAGAAATGAAATGGAAGGACACTGGACTTGGAGTCATACAGATCAGCATTCAAACCTCAAGTACTGCCCACACTTGATAGGCAATTTATATAATCTTTTATCATTCCAGTTTTTGCATCTGGAAAGTTGGAATAATCTGAATATCTACAGCTTAAGGCCCTCGTGGAGATTCAGTGATGGAAATGTCCTTTATCAGGTACAATAATATCAGGAAATGTACATTATCATGTACAACACAAATATAAATAACAGTTGTCATTATTATTAGCTAGTGATAATGTCCATGCTGAGGTAATTCATATATACTCTGAGGTAAGGCTGATTTTCTATATTAGATACAAATTAGGAGAGAGGAATTTTCTGCTGTTGATGATTAAATGGAATCTAGGAAATGCTATCACACAACTATTTAGGTGGAATGATACATAAAACACAAGAAGAAATATAAATCAAGGCACATAATAGGTATATGAGATATGACTTAATGTGGCCTTTGGTGGATGGGTATCAGAAACAAAATTAGCAACCTGTAGCCCTTCAGCAAAGCTTCTTAGCAACAGAAACATAAAAATAACAAACACTGATGCTCATCCATAAAAACTCAGGAACATTAGGATGAGATACTGGTCCCTCCAAGTATGTTCTAGCTAAAGATGTTTGGCATTTTTCAACTTGTCGTGTAGTGAAGAATCTGATGTTCAAAGCTGCAAGGTATACAGAGTAAAGCAAGAACAAGAGTTTGGTCATTTAAAATATCTTTCCCAATTCTTACCAGAAGGAAGTCAATTGCAGTATCAGAGATACTGGCAAACATAGAGAATTACCCAACACAGCAACCAGGATTTTCTTTCTAAAGTTCTGAACCTGACTCTGGTAAATATTTCTGAAAAAGACGCTTGTAGAAGTTTTGAGCCTAGTATAGTAATCCAAAAGTAGCTGACTCAGGCTTGAGATCTGGGGCAGAGCTTCAGAGCACGTTCATCTGTGTGGCTGACCACACTGACAATCCTGCTTTATTGGCCTGCATATAACTCACTGGTAGACACAAGCTATTTGGTAAGATGTGGGAGAAATTTACTCTTTCAAGCTCCCTGGAGCACTCAGTATCAAAGGAATGAGATGTCTACTGGTCTTTCATGTTGCCAACTAGAGAGAGAGAGAGAGAGACAGTCTAACCAGGGTGCGAAAGTTTAGGATCAGCTTTACGGTAATATGGAAACCACATGACAGATTGTCTAGGCGCCTCCATACTTCTGATTCATTCCTTGGTGCCTCTTCTGTCTATAGCTGCAGGAAGCCATATGGAGGGGATAAATAATGCTCATCATGGGCAAGACTTTTCACTCGACATGTATGGATCCCTTATCTTTCTCATCCCGCCAAAAGTTAAGGATCAGTGCAGTGGAATTCCACTTGGTGGAAGTGGTCAGACTTAGTGATATCAGCATGAAGCGGGGGCACCAGCAGAAACTGCGGCTGAGTTATGTTTGAGTTGATGCTGCCATGGTTCTCTCTCATCATGCAGGTAGAATACAACTCTGGTTTTGGAGGACAAACCTGCTGTCTTATAGTTTTGGAGGACAAACGTGCTGTCTTATAGTTTTGGAGGACAAATGTGGTGTCTTACATTCTATTGCTCATTCTTCTGAAATCCTGCCTTATTAAAAAACTGGTTCCTAACCCAATCAAAAAGTGGGAAAAATACCTAAACAGACATTTCTCCAAACGAGACATACAGACACATGAAAAGATGCTCAATATTGCTCATATTAGAGAAATGCAAATCAAAATGATAGTGAGATGTCACCTCACACTGGTCAAAGTGGCCATCCTCAAAAAGTCAACAAACAACAAATTCTGGAGAGGGTGTGGAGAAAAGGGAACCCTCTTGTACTGTTGGTGGGACTGTAAATTGATACAGCCACTATGGAAGATTCCTTATGGAGATGCCTTAAAAAACTAGGAATAAAACCATCATATGACCTAGCAATCCCACTCCTAGGCATATACCCTCAGGAAATCAAAATTGAAAAGACACACGTACCCCAGTGTTCATTGCTGCACTATTTACAATAGCTAGAACATGAAAGCAAGCTAGATGTCAACAGACAGATGAATGGATAAAGAAGCTGTGGTACATATACACAATGGGACATTCAGTTCAGTTCAGTTGCTCAGTTGTGTCCAACTCTTTGCGACCCCATAAATTGCAGCACAACAGGCCTCCCTGTCCATCACCAACTCCTGGAGTTCACTCAGATTCATGTCTGTCAAGTCGGTGATGCCATCCAGCCATCTCATCCTCTGTTGTCCCCTTCTCCTCCTGCCCCCAATCCCTCCCAGCATCAGAGTCTTCTCCAATGAGTCAACTCTTCACATGAGGTGGCCAAAGTACTGGAGTTTCAGCTTTAGTATCATTCCTTCCAAAGAAATCCCAGGGCTAATCTCCTTCAGAATGGACTGGTTGGATGTCCTTGTAGTCCAAGGGACTCTCAAGAGTCTTCTCCAACACCACAGTTCAAAAGCATCAATTCTTCGGCACTCAGCTTTCTTTATAGTCCAACTCTCACATCCATTCACGACCACTTGAAAAACCATTGCCTTGACTAGACGGACCTTTGCTGCCAAAGTTAATGTCTCTGCTTTTGAATATGTTATCTAGGTTGGTCATAACTTTTCTTCCAAGGAGTAAGCGTCTTTTAATTTCATGGCTGCAATCACCATCTGCAGTGATTTTGGAGCCCAGAAAAATAAAGTCTGACACTGTTTCCACTGTTTCCCCATCTATTTCCCATGAAGTGATGGGACCAGATGCCATGATCTTCATTTTCTGAATGTTGAGCTTTACGCCAACTTTTTCACTCTCCTCTTTCACTTTCATCAAGAGGCTTTTTAGTTCCTCTTCACTTTCTGCCATAAGGGTGGTATCATCTGCATATCTGAGGTTATTGATATTTCTCTTGGCAATCTTGATTCCAGCTTGTGNTGAATGTTGAGCTTTACGCCAACTTTTTCACTCTCCTCTTTCACTTTCATCAAGAGGCTTTTTAGTTCCTCTTCACTTTCTGCCATAAGGGTGGTATCATCTGCATATCTGTGGTTATTGGAGAAATATCGTATACTAACACATATATAAGGAATCTAGGAAGATAATACCAAAGAACTGATTTGCAGGGCAGCAATGGAGAAACATATATAGAGAACAGACTTATGGACACTGGGAGAGGGGAAGAGAGGTGAGATGCATGGTGAGAGTAACATGGAAACTTAATTATCATATGTAAACTAAACAGCCAATAGGAATTTGCAGTATGTCTCAGGGAACTCAACAGGGGCTCTGTATCAGCCTAGAGTTGTGGGGTGGGGAAGGAGATGGGACGGAGTTTCAAGAGGGAGGGGATATATGCATAACTATGGCTGATTCATGTTGAGGTTTGACAGAAAAGAACAAAATTCGGTAAAGCAATTATCCTTCAATTAAAAAATAAATAAATTTAAAAAGGTTCCTATATTAAATTTGAAGTGCAAATAACTAAACTGCATATTTCTGGCCTTATTCCAAGTATACTGAATCAGGAATCCTGATGAAGGGCCTGGGAATCTAAATTTTTTAGCAATATCAAGAGATCCTTAAACCCACTGAAGGTAAATACGGCTATTTGATCCCTCCTTGTCAACCACCCTTATGACACCACCCTTACGGCAGAAAGTGAAGAGGAACTAAAAAGCCTCTTGATGAAAGTGAAAGAGGAGACTGAAAAAGTTGGCTTAAAGCTCAACATTCAGAAAACGAAGATCATGGCATCCGGTCCCATCACTTCATGGGAAATAGATGGGGAAACAGTGGAAACAGTGTCAGACTTTATTTTATGGGGGCTCCAAAATCACTGCAGCTGGTGACTGCAGCCATGAAATTAAAAGACGCTTACTCCTTGGAAGAAAAGTTATGACCAACCTAGATAGCATATTCAAAAGCAGAGACATTACTTTGCCAACAAAAGTCCATCTAGTCAAGGCTATGGTTTTTCCAGTAGTCATGTATGGATGTGAGAGCTGGACTGTAAAGAAGGCTGAGTGCCGAAGAATTGATGCTTTTGAACTGTGGTGTTGGAGAAGACTCTTGAGAGTCCCTTGGACTGCAAGGACGTCCAACCAGTCCATTCTGAAGGAGATTAGCCCTGGGATTTCTTTGGAAGGAATGATGCTAAAGCTGAAACTCCAGTACTTTGACCACTTCATGCAAACAGTTGACTCATTGAAGACTCTGATGCTGGGAGGGATTGGGGGCAGGAGGAGGAGGGGACGACAGAGGATGAGATGGCTGGATGGCATCACTGACTTGATGTCTGTGAATCTGAGTGAACTCCGAGAGTTGGTGATGGACAGGGAGGCCTGGCGTGCTGCGATTCATGGGGTCACAAAGAGTCGGACAAGACTGAGAGACTGAACTGAACGGTCAACTACAGCCCTTAACAGGTCTGAAGATCATCACCATCAATCCAAGAAGCCCATCAAGTTGAGGAGGAAATTAGGGGAGATAATGAGAAAAACTCGGTATGATTCTCTTCCTGGCACACCTGAGGCCACAGTGAGATAGGGTTTTGTATCTTAAGAAGGAATAACTCCAGGTGCCTCTCACTGCTCAGTATTTTATCGCTCTTTCAACTCTCTCTCCCCAGCAACAACACTCTATGTACTCACACTGACCAGGTCTCCCTTTGACCAACAAGTCACCTGTTAAGATAGAAGCTCTGGTAGCAGATCCCCTAAATGGAGAGCCATCCCTGATTTGCAGAGCTACTGACTTTAAAATTTGTGTTCCAGAACTGGAAAGGTCCCTGCTGCTGCTGCTAATTCGCTTCAGTTTTGTCTGACTCTGTGCGACCCAATAGACGGCCTCCTACCAGGCTCCCCCGTCCCTGGGATTCTCCAGGCAAGAACACTGGAGTGGGTTGCCATTTCCTTCTACAATGCATGACAGTGAAAAGTGAAAATGAAGTCACTCAGTCATGTCTGATTCTTAGTGACCTAATGGACTGCAGCCCACCAGGCTCCTCCATCCATGGGATATTCCAGGCAAGAGTACTGGAGTGGGGTGCCATTGCCTTCTCCGATGGAAAGGTCCCTGCTGCTGCTGCTAAGTCACTTCAGTCGTGTCCGACTCTGTGTGACCCCATAGACGGCAGCCCACCAGGCTCCCCCATCCCTGGGATTCTCCAGGCAAGAATACTGGAGTGGATTGCCATTTCCTTCTCCAATGCATGAAAGAGAAAAGTGAAAGTGAAGTCGCTCAGTCTGTCCGACTGTTAGCGACCCCATGGACTGCAGCCCACCAGGCTCCTCCGTCCATGGGATATTCCAGGCAAGAGTACTGGAGTGGGGTGCCATTGCCTTCTCCGATGGAAAGGTCCCTAGACTATACCAAAATATTAATTGAAAAAAGCCAGATTTTAGAAAAGCCACTGATGCAAATAAATCAGTAATTTTAACAGCTTGAAAAATACACATGTATAGAATTGTACGTTGTAGATGGGTCAGTGGGAAAGAACAGAGTATTCTGTAGAGTGTGAAGACAGACTAGTCCTGGAAATTGTATGTTTTACTTCAAACAGGGTAACAGAGAAAGCACTGTTTCTTTTCTGGCCAATCAGAGAACATGCAGTGAAATGACAGAGACTGAGGTATCATTTCAGAGGTGGAGGACAGAAAGCCTGGCCCATCAGAGGAGTGTACGGGGTAAGAAAACAGAGGAAAAAGGGATGCTGTTCTGGCCATAGAGACGCTTGGGAGAAAGCTCAGAGCAGAGATGGAGTGACAGGATAAGCATTTTGCAAATCTGCCAGAAGAGAAAGGAGGAGGAATAATGGAAGGGCATCAGAAAGACAAATAAAAATCATATTCCTCACCTGAACACTAGAGGGGTGAACACTGAGAATGTGATGATTTCATCCATTCATTCACTCTTCACTTAATAAACATTTTGTGGGAAAACACCCAGGGGTAAATGACATATGGCTGGTGCTCTCAGTCAGAAAAATAATGAAATACATTTTCATTACAGTGGGGCAAGGGCTCTGGCAAATGGAAATTCAAGGACATATAGAGGAAGTGTGACTGCAGACAGAACACGCTGGGAAAAGCTTTCTACATAAGGTGGCACCCATGAGGCTTGAAGGGAAAGAATGAACAGAGATTTCAACCATAGGGGGAGGGGTGATCATGGAGAAGTCGAAGACTGAAATTCTCTTTGCTCATGTCCCCATCATGGAAGTAATGTGTCATATATGTCTTTACTCTCTTCACCTTGAGTATCCCATTGACACAACCTGCCAGGCTTTGGAATAAAACCAGCAGTTTACATTCAGCCAAAGGTTACCCACAATGCTTTCCTGGAATTTGTAGCTGAAGGTATGCCCGTTGCTTTCCAGTGTAAACAGAGAAACTAAGCTGGCATCAGAACAGAACATGGTAGCATGTAGCCAAGGAGAACGCCTGCCTGGCTGCCGAATATGCCCTGCAAAATGGCACACAGGTGCTATCATGCAGCTATAGACCTCATCAGCGCGACAAACTGAAGTGTGTTGACAGCTGCGGTAAAACACACTTGAAGTTAAACATAATTAAGCAAAATGATTAGCACTAAATAGAAGCTGGCAGTGAAGAACTCTGGTTTCTGAAACTCAATGGCATGATCACAGCCTGTTACAGCTGGGAAGGGGTCTCACATATCATACACATTGTATCTATTTCACAGGAGAGAAAATAAGCCCCAGGGAAATGAAGTGAAGGCAGGATGGACTGCAGAATCATCTAAGAAGCTCACCTTAGCATCTTGGGAATCACCACTTAGGAACTGTGGCTTCCTGGGCCTCAGTTTTTTCATCTGTTAAATGGAGATGAAAATGCTAGTTCCTTCACTAATTACTTGCCAGTGCAAGGCTTGGAAAATGAGACCTGTGTACATTTCTAAGCAAACTGTTGCTGTTACTTGTATGGCAAGGTATGTTCTGGGCCAGTCTGCTGGTTAGTGGACAGAAACGCCAGACATATGCCTTGAAAGAGAAAGATCAGGTAAGATTTTTTCCTGAGCAAAAAACTGTTGGATTGCAATGCTTGGTCTCTCCCCATCAGATCAGAGAGTTTGATAGGAGTTCATGTATAAAAGGAGACCTGCAAATACGTGCAATGCAAACAGTTCTGATTTCTGGGAGGAATTCCAGAGTAGGACTGGAGTGAAGCAGAGATGGGCAGCAGAAAGGAGAGGGAAAATCCTGGGGAAATGGTACACTCTGCCTGAGTTTCCCTCTGAATTTTCAGATGAGGATGGAAGGGAGGCAAGCAAGAGGTTAAGAAGAAAGGAAGGAATAAAAAACAACCCCCCCCCCCCCACCAACGCCAAGGGAAAAAAAAAGCAAAACCTTAGTTCGGTCAATACACAAGAAATAACAGCAAGGTTGTAAACAGTGCTGAGAATGGGAGTGCAGGACTTTTTCATAGCTTTGGCTGGCTCACAATCCCCTCAGCGTGGTGCTTCTCTGGGTTCCACGTCTCAAATGCTCTAATTATACTGTGCAGCAAAAAGAAGGCCTGGTGCTTCTAGATGTGAGTGATTGCTTACTTGCCACAGGAATGTTCTATGCTTTCATAGGCTTCATTCCCTGGCCCCCTGCCCCCCTTCCCCCACACCGGGCCTGGGAATGAACTGGGCACTATTTTAGATGTCTTCTTTGCAGGAAGATGACAAGCTTGTATTAGGTCTCGCCTCTTACCCAGGCTCTTATTTCTGCCTGAGATACGCTCTTCTGGCTTCCTTACCTGTACGTCTCCTGCTCACCTCCAAGGCCAAGGTTAGAGCCTACCTGGACGCCATTCAACTCAGCTTCTGCCCTGAGTCTCTGTGGAATGAATACTGTTCACCCGCCAGTCTCCTGCCCACCATGTGGTTGCCTAAAGGTAATAACTTTGTCTTCCTCTTCGATTCACATCTGTATTCTCTACATGTGGCATAGTGCTTCCCAGGTGGGGCCTTGCTTCTCAAAATGTTTATGGTCCAGCAGAATCAGCATTACCTGGAGCTTGTGAGAAGAGTCTGAGGCTCCACCCAGACCTGCTAAATCAAAATCTTCCATTGAACAAGATACCTGGGTAATACTAATTTGGCCACGTTCAAGTTTAAGACGCTGGATAGAATGGGGTGGGGAACACTTAATCGGAGATCCTGGAATTTACTTGAGGCAATCAATTATTCCTGATGAAGTTCTCTCTTTTCCAAGAGCACACAACCAACAGTTAAGGGAATGCAAAAGCTCCAGCCCTTTCTCCTAGCCCTGCAGTGGCTCCCTGCCGTGAACTCTGCAGAGCTTGGTGGCCAGTTTCCACGTACCTACCACCTACACCTTCTACTTTCAAAGAAACCACAACCTGGACCTGGAACGGAACTGGATGTGCCAAAAGGCCTGAGGACATTTCGTTGAACTGTGGCTGGCCTGATGGGAAGCTGGCATGACCAGAAATGTTAAGAGTCTTTGCTCTTGGGGTTTCGAGCTTTGAGTTGCAAATTCAATGGTCCAGATCGAGATCAGATGAGTCACAGAACCATCCAAACCTTTAGCTGGGGACTGAAACCGAATCTGTGTTCTCAAACCATTCTAAATGTGTTGATCACCAGTTAGAGTCAGCTGTACAATCCAATCCAAAAGAGTATAGTTATTTCTCTAACAGTGGAGGCATTATTTGCTCATCAATGGAAAATCTAATTGTAGCATCAAAGGTCAAAAGTTGCGAGAGAAACTTGACACCTTGAAGATTCTGCCAAACCTCAAGCTTTAAATAATATGTGCTTTCAAGTCAAACTATCTGAGGAAAATAGAGGCTATTTGACCCAAAGTCCAGCATAAATATGCATGAATTATACTGCCCTTCGAAAATAGTGGAACTGTTTGACAGACTGTTAACAGCCTAAGCAGTTGGCCTTCTGCCCCAGGAGATGATAGCCCACCTGCGGTTCAAGACACGGCAACCCCTATTTATGGCTCCGTGAAATATGGAGATATTGATGAAATCCGAAAAGTAAAGCCAAGGTCTTTAGCTTTCTCTCTTAAATTCCCCTACTGTGACATGCTACTACATGCTAAGGATTGTTGTTGTTCAGTCGTTGTGTCTGACTCTTGTGACCCCCATGGATTGTAGCCTGCAGAGCTCCTCTGGCCACGGGGTTTCCCAGGCAAGAATACTGGAGTGGGTTGCCATTTCCTTCTCCAGGGGATCTTCCCCCTCCCAGGGATTGAACCTGCTTGGCATGTAGACTCTTTACTAATGGATCCACCAGGGAAGCCCTTACTAAGGATTATTTAACTACAAAATTCTAAAATATCTGCTACATTTCTCAAAGCTATTAATTCAATGTACATTTTTGGGACACTCCCTGTATTCAAGGGGAAGTTTCGGGAATTTAGGATTCAGTCCAGGATTCCTCGCCATATCAAAAATTGTGCTAGGTTTGGGGCAGGAAATCCTCCTTGAGCCCCTCATGTCCCACCTGGGTGTGAACAGATTCATCAGCCAATAATGTAGAGGGAAAAATCCTTTAAGAATGATGAGTGCGGTCCTTAGGGATATCCTTAACAATCATGCTCCAGCTTTGAGTCCCTGATAAAAGACTTTCGGTTGTAACCGAGAATGCCAACAATACATCTAGATCCCAAAGACACCATTCCACAACGCTGCATCCTTATTGGAATTGAAAATTTGCAAGGAAATCACATGCACATCAGAGCTGATAAAGAGGCCAACTATTCATAACAAAGGTAGCTTAATGCCAATCACGAAGCTCAGAAATACGTGGTGGTGGTGATTTAGTCACTGAGTCATGTCTGACTCTTGCGACCCCGTGGACTGTAGCCCGCCAGGTTCCTCTGTTCATGGTCCTTCCCAGGCAAGAATACCAAAGTGGATTGCCATGCCGTCCTCCAGGGGATCTTCCTGACCCATGGATAGAATGTATGCCTCCTGCATTGCAGACAGGCGGATTCTTTACCAACTGAGCAACCAACGAAGCCCCAATTTCCCTCTTGATTTTTGTAAATCAGCTCCCAGTAGAGGAGCTGGGTGTTTGTAGACTCAGCCACTGACATTGGTGAGCCACCTCCACTGGTGAGCCACCTCCATTGGTGAGCCACTGATATTGGTAAGCCACTAGAAATAGTGAAGAGCACTTTCATAAGTGTTTATTCATCTGGCCCTCAGAGTCACCCTGAGTAGCTGATGCCTTGCTATAATGTGACCTGGCTAGTATGTGCAGGGTTGAGATGAGACTCTCTTATACCATGCTCCCAGGCAACTATTCCTCACTTAAAAAGTATTAGAAATCTTTTTTTCTTTGTTTTAATCCCTAGGAATGGATCATCTCTCTAAACTGTCTTCTGTTTTATATAATTTGACAGCATGCATCCTGGTGTTTTAGACTCTCCATGGTCTAGTAGCCCTGCAGAAGGAAATGGCACTCAGATTTAAGAGGACAGAAGGATCTAGAGGAATTCTGGGTCTCTGAGCTCTCCTCAACAGCTGCCCTAAAAACAGTTCCATAGTTTTAGGATGGGAAAGATAATAATTCATGGGGATGGTTAATTTTAAATTATTTTCACTCTAGATTTTATCTTGGTTCCAGTTGGTGACTATCCCAGCTTCCATTAACATGGAAAGTGACCAGCCCAGAAAGACAGGAACTGAGCATTTTATGAGTGTCTTTGGTATACAAATAGTTAACCTCTTTGGGAATTTTAAAGCCTGTGCACTCTCTATTATTCAAAGGCAACATTTGATTTTTACTCTCCCTGAGGTTCCCCCCTATGGGTCCTGGCATTCCTCTTCCTTGTAAAGGTCAGGATAACAGGGAAGAGGGAAAAGTAGAGAGACATTCAAAACTGGGACTTCACTGGCAGTCCAGTGGTCAGGACTTCTCACTTCCACTGCAGGGAGCATGGGTTAAATTCCTAGTCAAAGAATTAAGATCCCACATGCCGCACGGCACAGCCAAAACAGAACAAACAGAAATACCTCCAAGCTATTTATCTGTTAACATTAACAATGGGATGTATACACTGGCAAAGAAAAGTGGGCAAGAGAAAGCGAAACTAGTAACAGACAAGAAAGCCAATTATCCAATAGGGAGAGAGATTTGCTTCAGAGGACAAGGATCTCTCAGACCCACAGTCTTAAGGACCAAAACACTGTGGGAGGAGGGCACTGTAGAAAAATGTTGAAAGCGATATGGCAGGCACCACTGGAGTTGAAACTGCATCCTCTCCCGCCAAAGAAACACAGGCCACTGACAGGAACCAAGTGGAGAGTGACAGGCATGTTTTGGAGTAGCAGACGAAACAAGAAGAGGCACTTGTATGAGTTTTCATGTTATTTTAGTGAAGTCACAACAGGACAGCTTCTCTTCTGCAAGCTTGCCCAGAATAGCTTTTTAAAGGGGGGTGCATGAACTGTATGGGTTTGCCACTAGATTCTGGGGTCGGAGCCTTAATTAGAGTCATGACTATATTATACATCTGTTTGTGTAACTGTTCAATTAGGAGTGTAATAGCTGGGACAGAGATCTTAATGAGCTTCTAGTATCGTGGTGCCTCAAGACTGCTTTTTAATTTTTTTTTGGTTATTGTTATTATTAAGCATTCATACAGGTTTTTTCCACTCTGCAGTCCAATTATACTGCTTCTCCCTTCAGACAGCTTTTAATGCAAGGCTAAGTTTTTGTAGGTTGATGACTGTGCATTAAAGACAGTTAGCTTTCCCCTCATCGTCTTCATGGTGAGTTTGTCAACAGCTCCTTGGATCTACCCTTTGGTTAATGGAAACCTTTTTTTCAGAAAACTGGTTCAGAAAGACCAAGTGACCTCCCTGATATGGTACAGACAGTGACAGAACCAGGGCTGAGATCTGACTCGCCATGAGCAAAACAGTCAGAACACAGGCACACATCACAGTGAGGTCATCTTACGGCTACAATATAGAGGGGCTGTCCCACGTTGAAGGTCAGGAACTGCAGCGGTAAGGAGATACCCCTCGTCCAAGGTAAGGAGCAGCCGTGAAGAGACAACCCACGCCCAAGGTAAGAGAAACCCAAGTAAGATGGTAGGTGTTGCAAGAGAGCATCAGAGGGCAGACACACTGAAACCATACTCACAGAAAACTAGTCAATCTAATCACACTAGGACCAGGGCCTTGTCTAACTCAATGAAACCAAGCCATGCCTGCAGGGCAACCCAAGGCGGGCGGGTCATGGTGGAGAGGTCTGACAGAACGTGGTCCACTGGAGAAGGGAATGGCAAGCCACTTCAGTATTCTTGCCTTGAGAACCCCATGAACAGTATGAAAAGGCAAAATGATAGGATATCAAAAGAGAATCTCCCCAGGTCATTAGGTGCCCAATATGCTACTGGAGATCAGTGGAGAAATAACTCCAGAAAAAATGAAGGGATGGAGCCAAAGCAAAAACAATACCCAGTTGTGCATGTGACTGGTGATAGAAGCAAGATCCGATGCTGTAAAGAACAATATTGCATAGGAACCTGGAATGTCAGGTCCATGAATCAAGGCAAATTGGAAGTGGTCAAACAAGAGATGGCAAGGGTNATGTGTATTACTGAGTCACTTTGCTGTACATCCAAAACTAACACATCATAAATCAACTATACTTCAATAAAATAAATTATTTTAAAAAAGGACCTCGATGCTACCATTACTGTGGACACTTTGCCTTATCTCATCCCTTCCTTTGGGAACAATATGAGGCATCCTCTTTCACAACGAATTTGCTGTTGTGGGGAGAAAATAAGAGGCTAGAGAAACTCAGGATAAAATGAATGGAGGTATGTTTCAATCTTAGTTTTCCTACTGCCTGGCCCAGTGCTTTTTCCACCACACTTCAGTCTCAGAGATGAGGAAGGAAGATGTCAGACAGACCTGATTAACCTGTACAGGGCTGGTTGTCAGAGAAACTGGGTTCCAGCCAGTCTATAAAGATGCAACCTGGCCCTCCACTTCCTCACACCTCTGTTTCCTCACCTGTCAAGTGAGGAGGTTGAATGAGATGATTTCCAAGGTCTCTTTCAGCTGGAATATCCCATTATTCTATTATATTTGTGCTCGGATAAATAGAAGCTGGTAGCCCTAGGCTTATGAATATTAACTGGGGCAAACAAGTGAAATTACTTTATGAAAACAGAGCTGTGATTGCTGCTTGGAGCCAAATTTGCCTTAGGAGACTCACTCTAAGCATTGGTAATGGGATTCCTGATGGCTCCTTGGCCACAGCCTACAAATGCCCTGCAGTTTCACTTCCCAGTTGGTGCCAAGGGTGAGTATCCTCCATGGACACATGAAAGTGAAGCACAACACAGTTTAAGTAAAGAAATAAATCAGCCACGTTCAGCCTGACTCATCTTTCATCCATCTTCTTCCCAATGCTTGTTCAGTCCAGCTCAGTGCAAAGGCCAAACCATCACATCCCTTTAAGGCTCAGTCCTCAGTGATAAGTTATCTTTCTGAACCTTAAGAGATTCCGGCTCTCTACACTCTAAACATTTATAGTCTAGGACTCAGACATCTCTATATGTTTCAAAATCTGAGATTTATAATGAAGATCCTTTTTGACATAGATAATATTTCATGTTTTTGGACGGGGGCATGGGGAGGGGTGAGGTAAAATGGACTGAAGGCCACAGGCTACACACATGACCTTTATTGCCCTGTTTGCCACATTTATTTTAATATTCTACTCTTGGGTTTTAACAAAGGATGCTGCAAAAATGACCACATGAAATATATTAATGCATATCCTATAGAAATTCTGCTGAGAAGTTAAGTCAGTTCTCTCAGTGCTTCCTAGGTGAAATCCTAGGAGCTAGATTTCTTTCACTATTTAATTTCAGGAATACAATTGGGATACAATACTATCCCAATTCAATGATTATTTTATTAATAAAAGTTGTGAATTGACAAGAGTGTCTCTCTTTTTGTTTTGGTTGCCAAGAAGTACAGGTCAAACAGGAAATGAACTGGAATCATCTTTTTTGTTCCATGTGATCTGTATAGTATATTCTTAACTTGGTCACAATAGCTTCCAATTTTATTTGTACTAGCTCTGATTTCTTTTATATTTTGCCACAGCTGTATATCAGGAGTTTCCTTTTCCTTTACGTTTTCTCCAATATTACCTAAAATGAAGTAAAATATATATAAATAAATAGATAAATAAAACCCACTGCTTCTTTGATTCTGAAATGCAGGCATCATGCCCGAAATCCAGCAAATATTCAGTAAATACATACTGCTTGATTTACAGGGAGACACAGCTCATAAAAAAGTACTTTCTGAGAGACAGAGCTGCTTAGAGAAGAGATGCATGATTCCTGTCACTGAAAGTGTCTATGAAAAAACTGGGTAAGTGCTTCAGCCAGCTTACTGAGCTCCAGTATCTATCTATAAAGTGGGAATAATAGTATCTCCCTTTGAGGTTGTTGTGAATGGTATATGAGTTAGTGCATGTCAAGCACTCTAGCTCTTAGCACAGTGTCTGACACATACAGCGAGCCCTTGAAAAAAGCAGCAGATATTAAAGAGGACTCATGCACCGAAAGCCATTTTATTAGGCTAAGTTCACTTCCAAACCCAACCATTCTGTTGGGTTAGCAAGCTTGCAGTCATCAGAAGAAGCTCAGACATGGAGTCATGGACCAGTCCTGCCAGTGTGGCTACTGTGAGGATCTCCACAGCAGATGAGGGGCTGGAGGAGGTGCTTTTAAGCTTCTTTTCAATCCAAAGTTCATGATACTCAGATTTCAAATCTGTTCATTCAGAGGCAGTGTAGGGGCATTGGGAAAAGAAAAAAAAAAAAAAAGGATTCTGGGGTTATAAGGCATTTTTTCTTCTTTCATGTGTAAATTTCATTTGGGACCTTATCAATTGGATATGAAGGCATTTTCCAGGGAAAAATACCCAGGAAGAAAAGAGTGGAGGAAACGTCGGACAGTGCTTCATGCCTTGCTGTCTAACTGTAAGGGAAGAACTGTTTTCTCCATGGCCTGCCACACACAGGCTGGCAACCTGATTATTTCTGGGAAGGCACAGACCCCACGCTTCAACCTATGAAGCCGTCTGGATGCATGCCGAGCATGATGGACGTTCCAATTTCATTATTGCCAACCTCACACTGCATCGCCCCATTATGCAACCCCATTATTGTACAAAGTTTCCCCCACTATGTGAAAGTAGTGTTCCTATGAAACGTTTAGAAAACTGAAATGATGTAAAGCGAAGAAGCAGTCACCTTAGGACGCATCTTGCTGATGGGTAGGGAAAATAAATCAAGGGAAAGCACAGATGCTCACAGCTAGAAGCTATGGCAGTCTGATGCTAAGATGCTGAGTATGCATGTGTGCACACTCAGTTATGTCCTACGGACTGTGTAGCCCACCAGGCTTTCCTGTCCATGCAGTTTTCCAGGCAAGAATACTGGAGCAGGTTGCCATTTCCTTCTCTAGGGGATCTTCCCAACCCTAGGATTGAACCCACATCTCTTGTGTTTCCTGCTTTGGCAGGTGGGTTCTTTATCAGCTGAGCCACCAAGGGAAGCCCAAGATGCTGAGTATAGTTCCTGGGGAAGGAGCTTAGTGGGGCCACCCTTGGTGCTCAGTGAGATCCACTGCAACAACACGGAACATGGTTTTTCACTTTTCACCGTTTTCTCTAATAGTGAAAATCCTCTTTGGATTTCTTCTGGCTAGTGGGTACAGGTCTTATGTAAAAATTAACTGGCAGAAGCTGAACTTTTGAAAAGCAGGGGATACCTGGATTTTGATGGTGGTGTCCTTCAGAAAATGTACCACATCTAAGAAAAAGAACTCAGATGCTCAGTTCCCAGCATTTTGGCTGAAATGACCATGAAATGGCAGGGTCCCAATGCAACCATGGTAACCATTTCCCACTGACCTTTGTCTAAGAAGTTGTCAGGTAGCTGAATGGGGGAGAATGAATTGATGGGGAATTCTCCAGAGATGCAAAAGCCAGGCATCGATTTCATGATTTTAAATATAGATTTTACTTTTCCATGAAAAGCCCAGAAGGAGTGTCTGTTTTAGAGGTTGGAACTATAGGGGTCATCCCAGTAGCGCACAACGTAGATAGTCCAAGTGTACCTGCATCTAAATGGGCAAGAAATGGCAATCCCAGGCATGAAGGATGGCTTTGAATTTCATACTCCTTGCTCAATCAGTCCTTTGGTTGAAAACAGGACTGGCAATTTCTTGTTGGTAGAGCTTCTTGAAATATGAATGGGCAGGTCTGATGACAAACCTTGTCCAACCACATGATAGGTGCTATAAATATTTGTTAAAAGTCTCAAACTACTTCACCTGATCCAGGTTAGGGCTCTCCAAAAGCTCTTATAAAGGAGATTCTCCAGTCTTCAGATGGAGGTAAGAGAGGCTGGGAATAAATCTCAAAGGATAAGCAGGAAACTTTTAGTTATACCTCTCTCTGAAAACCTACAAAATGGATAAGAAATTGCATAGGTGACCCTGACCCATGGAGAGCGCTGGTCCTGACAGTGTATCATCCTCCTCTGGGCCCCTCTGGCTTTTGAGTGTGTTGTCTTTCCACCCCCTCCTTCCGTGCGCCCCTCCCTACAACCTGGAGAGTGGAGACAACTCAGCTAGGCCACAGTGTTGGACTCAGAGCTCCGAGTCATGGCAAGACAAAATGACTTTAGGATACTCTATCATTCTTCTTCGGCCTATTTATCTTTTCTTACCTGCCGCTGAAAACTCGTCATGGTTGACTGGGCCAAAGAAAAGGTCTCTTGGAAGTGATTTTTGCAACTATGGCATTAGAATTCAATCAGACCTCTGGCCAGGATTTCTTATTATTCATGATTTCACTCGTAAGGTGATGAGTAAGGCTAGGGTTATTCTGTTATCAGCAGAACTGGCTACAGAAACCAGGTGCTATTTAGTGAGATATTTATTGAATGGCTGTTATGTGCCAAGCAGTATGCTAAGCGCTGCGGGGATATACAAAGGTGAGTTAAACATAAATCCTGTGTGCAAATTAATTGTACTAAATGAGGAGGAATTAGCTGCCTACTTATATAACTGGAGAGAGAAGTGCATCTAAGAGCCACAGGCAGAGATTTGGGGGATGTTAGAGGAGGCAATGATGAGTTTTTTTCTTTACAGGGATCCCCAGCTTACATAAAAGAGGGAGCTCAGATGCTGGTCCTTGATGAATCTAAAGAACCTGGACATGGGACATGGGAAGGTGCTGGTGGTGCTGCAGTGGCAGCAATCATGGGAGCAGAGGGATCTTCTGTCAGGAAATGTCAGTCCCAAAGGCAGAAAATATTCTTTACTGCTGCATGAGGCAGGCAGTTGATGACTGTGTGTGTGGTAAAGCTCAGACACTTTTGCTTAGAGACCTGCCTGTTGTCACAAAAGCATAAGACCTGGGAATGACCTGAGTCTCCTCCTCCTCACCGAGTGTTCTGGTGCTCAGTGGCCACCTGCATACTGTGCTCACTCAGTCCTCATCCTCACTAGTCAGAGGTGCACCGTCAATACAGCAAATTATCTGTCCCTGGGACAGTAGAACACACCGGACTCTGACCCTCGTGGGAGACATAGCCTCATGTCACTCTTTTCTAAGACAGTCAATGTGCTCTTCTGCCAAGTAGTATTTTTTGAACAACTTCCTAACTCTTTCATTTACTCTATTAGTCCCATCATAAGACACACCTGACTTGTTTGTCAGAAAGTTTGAGACGCAGAGACTCTACTAGCCTGTGGAAATACAGCCAGCCCCTTTCTACTCCAAAGTGAGAACTTTTGGAAGTGGCACATCAGAAGAAGCCTGGGAAGTGGTAATTAGAAGGGGCTCCAGTGCACAACAGGTCTAGGGAAGAAGACGGTTGGAGAGATTCAGGAAACAGACGTTGGGCATATTTTCCCAAATTACATTCCTGCTGCAGATCAAAGATTTTTTTTTTTTATCAACCACACCAAAGCATACATTTGGAGGCCAAACTCTTCAAGGTGCTTAAGAAGTATTTGGTAACTTTCCTGTTAAATTTGGAGTTCAGCTTACAAGCCCCAGTTGTACTACTTGACCTAGCAAACAAAGCATTGCTTGTGGGACTAGAAGACTGCATCTACATGAGGTTTGAAGTATTTTATGAGCACCACCTGTTTCAAGAGGTCATGGCTAGCCAAACCTATAATACCTGCCATATCACCATGTCAGATTTTGACTCACCCAATTTTTGTCTGCCTTGCTAAAACCATTCTGCCTAGGAAAGTTCATGAAGGGAGTGTAGCACCTACATCACAAAGGTATTACTACATAAAAAGGATAACCTCTTCCTTCTATAGAAGTCTCTCTTCAGTTTCACCAGGTTTAAAGCCTCTTATGCAGAATAGTCAGTTTCCATAAACCACAATCACATATAACTAAAAATATTAAGGATGCAATGAAGTAAATAAATGTATAAGTGCAATGAGATACCTTGTATTGGATCCTGGAAGAGAAAAAGGGCATTAAAAACCAAAGAAATTCAAATCAAGTCTGGACTTTGGTTAATAGTAATATGCCAGTATTAATTTCTGAATTTTAACAAGTGAATCATTATTATGATGTTAACAATAGAAGAAACTAGGTGAAGGGATACAGGAACTCTGCAGCTCTGTGTAAATCTAAAATTATTCTAAAATGAACAGTTTATTACAAAACCTGAAGGACGAAATTATACTTTGGAGAATAAGTCAGTGGCTCTGAGGGAATCTCTCAAGCAAGTGTGTGTGACAGAGGAGAGAGAACCCCAGCTTGGGAGATAGGGACTCTGTGTCAAAGGCTCAGGAAAACCTATAATTAGAGTGATGACCCTGGATCAGCCATGTAATCTCCTGTAGCAGTCACCTCTGAGAGGTTCTGCATCTGCCACAGGAGCATTATGAGGACCAAATACAAAGATGCTTCAGAGAATTCACTGAAAACCTAAAACCACAACAGACTGGAAAGGTAGTCTGAACAAGCCACTGTGCAACATTTAGAGACACGATGGGAAAACGTACAGAGAGGAAACTGTTTGATCTCAACTCTGGAAGCTGTACAAGAGCCAGTTTTCAAATGGTCCCCAAGAGAAGACACCAGAGGAGTTTCAAGGCACACAGAGGGGACTCAGCGGCCAAGGGCAAAGCAGGGCAGCGACAGCAGCAAAGGTTTCCTTTACCAGCTCCTAGAAGCTCTGAGAATCCAGAGTGAAGTCACCCCACTATCTGGTGATGAAAGAGGTGGTTCCTTCATAGGCAGAGGGACTCCTGCTGCCCCAAACTCTAGCAGCACTGCTTGCTGAATCGTCATTCCAACAAGTCAGTTCCTTCCCTCTGGCAGGACATCCAGTCATTCTTTCAGCGAGCCCCCCACCTAGACTGTCAAGTGCAACTGCTTAGCAAGACCCGAAGGTCCCTCTCCCCTGCTCACCTCCTGTTCTCTCCGCCTCACACCCAGCCATTATCTCCCATTTGCTGTTTCTCAAGTGTTCAATGCTATATGCCCTTCACCTGCTATCCTTTTCCCTGGAATGCCGTTCTCCACTTTCTCAGATGAACCCCCTTCATCCTTCTTTCTCTTCCATCTTTCATAATCCTTTATTTGTGGTCTCATAGGCTTTTCCATTTTTCTTGCTTGGTTTTTCAGGTTTCGCATCAACTGTCAAGTCCTAAAAGTTGCTTCTCTGATTTTCCCCCTCCTCCAATGTCTGCTGGTGCCTCCTCCTAATCTTTGATTAAACTGTTCATCCAATTTTCTCACTGTCTTCCAACCATCTTTCACACCATTGTGCACTCTTCTATGGGTAAAGGATCTGTGTGTTTCTAGTATCCTAATCATTTAGCCACATATTCAGCACAAACTAGGTTAGAGGGATAAATGTATCAGTGAATAAACTGGTCAAGTCACTTAGATCTATTTTCTAGAATAACTGCACACATTTTTAAGGCCAGGAGAACTTGGTATTGAATGTTACATATTATTTCCACTGGAATAATTTCCAAATATGCCCACGCGACCAGCAATGAGCTGATACGGTTCAGATATACCAACACTGTGTTCAGAGCATTTCGCTGAATGACATGAGCATGACAACATTTTATGACTAAGTACCAGATAACAAAAGGAAATTAATTAATTCACTGCAAAGATAAATGACTGTAAGGACGGGGCGGGGGGCGGGGAAGCAAGCCACATAGCTAGTATGTTTCTAAGTTTGCTCTGGAATGTAAAGTACCTTCCACTGAACAACTCCCATCTCCAATTAGCTGTATTAGCTCTATTAAACCTACAACTAGAGATACCAACTGCTGTTCGAAACATCCCTAAATAATACATTCTGCAGCAAAACAAACAAACAAACAATTTTGCAGGTAACTGACAAGTGTGAAAAACCAGGGAATTTATCTTTTGCAGAGTAATTCACAAAAGAAGGGGTAAATATAAAATGCAAAGAAGTCTGTCTATTCTAGACATATTACTCACCAATTAGCTTTACAGGGATTCAAAACAAACTAGTCTTCAATGTCAGCGGTAATCAGTGCTAATTTTAGCAAGCCAAAGCATCAGGTCCTGAAGTAGAGGTGGTAGACAAACCTAAACCAACTGCTTATTTTACATCTAGAGTTTCCCAGCCTTCAGTAAACACTCAGCAAAATTGATAAAAAATCTCATCTTATGAGTTCACTACTTATAAAATTCATATATTGGAATATTAAATTTTATAGGTTTTAGTCTTTAGGGGATAGCTCATATAAAAATTCTGTTTATTTGCAGACTGAAGCTGTGTCTAGGGCAAAGTAGAAGTTACAAACAAAAGATTTTACCTTTTTTTTTTTTTTTTCCAAAACTATTTATCAAGCACCTACTATGTATCAAGCATTGTTCTAGCTGCTGGGAATACAGCAGTAGACATAATAAAGTCCCCAGCTTTATAGACTTCCATTCCAGTATAAGGTTCAGCCAAATTCTCTGTAAAGGGTCAGAAGAGTAAATATTTTGAATTTGTACC
This sequence comes from Oreotragus oreotragus, assembly GCA_006410675.1. NCBI lineage: Eukaryota > Metazoa > Chordata > Mammalia > Artiodactyla > Bovidae > Oreotragus > Oreotragus oreotragus. The sequence continues at coordinate 70,205 of SJYX01010752.1, forward strand.
CAGACTCTCTTTTGCAATACTCAAATACATGCCATTGCAGTACCCAAACAGCCACAGACAATATGTAAATGAGGGAAAGTGGATGTGCTCCAATAAAATTTTATTAATACAGACAGGCAGGGGGCCTGATTTGACCTGTGGGCTGTAGTTTACACCTTTTGTTCCAGTTTGTGAAATTGCTTATAAATCACTGAAATTAAACAGCATTACAGATTCTATGGAATGATTTATAGAATTATAGAAATTTAGGCTTCAAAAAGGATATTCATTTATCCTAAGCTTCATTTCCTCTCATAGGGTAGCATCATGGCTAAGTGTGGGGTCTTTGGGGTCAGCCTGCCAGTGTTCAAATCCTGTCTTTTCCATTTACCAGAGGTGATTTAACTCCTCTGGGCCTCCTATTTTCTCACTGATAACAGGAAAAGGAGAATAACACCTACATCTCAGGAGGCTCTCGCGATGATCCGGCAAACGTTTTTGTGAGCACATGACTCACAAGAAACTAACAGCAGAGTCTATTCAACAGAACAACAATGGCAATGGCAATAATGGTAACAACAAAAACACCGAGCTCAGGCTGCTGACATGACGCCAAAAGGTCCCACAGCGAGTATCACAGTCCCAGTGGAAACCCAGGCACTATTCCTAAAGTAAGACCCTGCCTAAAACCACACTATCCATGAGTAATGAAAACTGGAAATGCTACAAATGGCAGCAGAGCTCACTCAGGTCAATTTCCACTTAATTTTAGGGCTTCCCTCTGATATATAGAGAAGGATTTGGGGGAAATAGGCCCAACCCAAACCTTTGTGTTAGAAAATCAGTACTGCCATCAATACATCCAGTGGTGACACTACCAGCGGAAATTACCCATGGCCATTCAGAGGATGAATTCTGCAGTAGAGGCCTAAGGTGGGCAAGAGAACCCAATTCCTTGAATTGCATGAATGAAGCCAGGCCTTCAGCAGATTTACTGTCGACCAGAATGCCGGATGAGGTTAAATGTTTTGGCTTCTTCCACCTGGTGACATGCTTCAGGAGACCGTCCAAGGAGCCCTTCAAAATATTCCTTTTCATGACAATTATTTTCCACCTTTTGCTTGTTTCATTTAAGGATCAGACTCTTCAAAAGCTCCTTTGAACACCACAGTTGTTCAGTGTATTTAATGTAAGCTATCCTCAGGGAAAGAAAAAAACCTAGAGCTCTGAGAGCCAAGGTTTTTGTACCACTATACTCTTCTGAAGGCCCACGTATTTCTACTATTTCAAATAAATCAGCCACAACAGCATAAATATTCTCTCAAGGAACTTTAATTAATTGTGAATGTGACAGTCAGAGTAGAGAAAATTAACTTCCTGAGGTTGGTGCACCAAAAAAAGAAAAAAAAAAAAAAAAAAGAGTGTTTTTTTTCGGAGGTTGCTGCTTTCTGGGATCTATCATTTGTGGGTTCTGACAGGAAGTAGAAGGGCTAGAAGACCACCGCACTTTTAGAGTTGGTAGCGTGATCCTTTTGACAAATGATTTTGCTGACTTGAGACATCTGGGCCATATTGGGTTTTATTCGATTTTAAAGTCTTTCTTCCCAGGCCAAAGACAATGTTCTCTTTGGAAGTCCTCTGCATCACTGCCCTGGTGCCCCAATATACCATCCTCTCACCTGTTTTTAAAACATTTGTTATCAGATTGAGGCAATGTGAGAGTCACATGATTTCAGTCCACTTGTGACACAATACATTGTACTTGAGATTTTTGTTACTTCCTTTTCTGAGATCACTTGGAAGATCCATAAATTACTATTTCTAGGACGCTTTTAAAGAGGAACTCCATCTAGCATTTGGGATTCAAATATTCATTTGTTTAATATATACATATGAGACATCTTCTTGAGAATTATCAGGTCAATGATGTTGTAAAAACAAGTTTCTTTCCTCAAGGATGAGTGAGACTGATAGATGCCTTGGTACAATTCTACTTGCTAAGTGCTATTAAAGAGGTATTTATAACTCTCGGGATATTGACGAAAAACTTTTAGAAGAAATGGCATCTGAATCAGGGTGAGAAGCAGTATACTAGGGCAAGAAAACAGGCAAGCAGCTGCCAGGCTAAGCATGCATAAACACCAATGCAGACTCTAGAACCTCTTGGGACCTAAGGTGGTCCTATGAACTCAAACCTTGTGTTTTTCTTCACCTGCTTCATTGAGGTGCACTTACCCATCTTATATATCCAAGTCTCCCCAGGGTTCAGCATAGGGCTGCTATTTTGTAAAAATACAATTATGATTTCAGAATGAATGAATGTTATGACTTTTTTGCAGGCCTTCTCCCCTGGAGATAACAAGTTCTCCAAAGACAGGGAATGGGATTCTTTTGATGTGATCTAAGATACCTAGTTGATGAGAAAAAACAATCAAGGTTTAGACAAGGATTCTAAGCCAGTTCAACAAAGAACTGTCTTGTCAACATCAATTCTAAAACAACTGGGTATCTACATATAAAAGAATTAAGCTAGACCTCTACTTCACGGCATGTATAAAAATTAACTCAAAATGAGTCACAGAACTAACTATAAAAGCTAAAATTATAAAAATCTTAGAAGAAAATATGGGAGAAAATCTTTATGATTTTGTACTAAGCAATGGTCCCTTAAATTTGATACAAAAAGCCCAAATGACAAATGGAAAAAAAAACACACACACACACAGATAAAATGAGACTCCTTCCAAACTGAAAGTATATGTGCTTCAAAGGACACAGTCAAGAAAGTGAAAGGACANAAATCTTTATGATTTTGTACTAAGCAATGGTCCCTTAAATTTGATACAAAAAGCCCAAATGACAAATGAAAAAAAAAAAACACACACACACAGATAAAATGAGACTCCTTCCAAACTGAAAGTATATGTGCTTCAAAGGACACAGTCAAGAAAGTGAAAGGACTACTCATTGAATGGGAGAAAATTTTGGAAAGTCATATATCAGAAAGGAATTTGTAGCCACAATATATAAAGAACTCTGACAACTCCACAATGAAAAAACAAACAACTCAATTTAAAAATGGGCAAACGGGCTTCCCATTTTGGCTCAGTGTTAAAGAATCCACCTGCCAATGCAGGAGACATGGGTTCAGTCCCTGGTCTGGGAAGATCCCATGTGCCATGGGGCAACTAAGCCTGTGTGCCACAACTAAGCCTGTACACCACAACTATGGAGCCTGTTCTCTGGAGCCCAGGAGCCGCAACCACTGAGCCCGCATGCTGCAGTTATCAAAGCCTGCAGGCTGTATCAAACCCCGCATGCTGCAGCTATCAAAGCCCGCAGGCTGTATCAATGCCCGCAGGCCGTAGAGCCTGCGCTTTGCAACAGGAGAAGTCACCGCCGTGAGACGCTCGCTCGCTGCAACTAGAGAAAGCCTACTCGCAGCAATGAAGACGTAGCACAGCCAATCATTTAAAAATATATAAAAAGATAAAAATGGGCAAAGGATTTAAACATACATTTCTCCAAAGGAGATGCACTAAAGGCCAGTAAGCACATAAAAAGACACTCAGCTTCATTAATGATTATGTAAATTAGAACCAAAATGAGATATATCTTTTGCATTCACTAAGAGAGACTAAAATCAAAATGACAGATAGTAATAACTGTTGGAGGGGATATGGAGAAACCAAAACTCTCAAACATTTCTGGGAAGATTATAAAACAGTGCATCTACTTTGGAAAATAGTGTGGCAGTTTCTCAAAATGTTAGTTACTGTGTGATCCAGCATTTCCACTCCTAAGTGTCAAACCAAGAGAAATGAAAACACATGTCCATACAAAAAACTTTACATCCATATTTATAGCAATTTTATTCATAATAGTAAAAAATGGAAATAAAACCCAGATGCTCATTAATTGATGAATGGATAAACAAAATGTGGCATATCCATCCAATGGAATATTATTAGGCAATAAAAAAGAATGCACGTATCACAGATAAAGCTTAGAAACAGGCTACTGAGAGAAAAGAGTCAAGTTTCCCCTCCTTGAGCCTCTTCTGCTCCTATTCCCATCCCTCTATCAATTTACTCATATGAAATGTTTAGAATAGGTAAATCCATTCAGGCAGAAAGCAGATGAGAGTGGCTGCTAGGAGCTAGAGAGAGAGAGCATGGGGAGTGACTGCTAGTGGATACTGGGCTCCTTTTTGGGGGTGATGTAAGCATTTTGAACTCATTTGATAGGATAATTGCAGTCTGACTCTACCACTGAATTGAAGAAATTGTTAGGGTAAAAATTTATGATATGTGATTTATATCTCAATAAAGCTGTTAGTTTTAAAAAATCATGGTGGATGTTATCCTTCATCATTACCATCACTGTTACCATTACTGTATCAAATGTCACTGGACAGTGACTTCCTGCTAGCAGATGACTTCACAAAATAACTACTGATTAGTTTTCTCTTTTGAAACTTGAGCCCACGGGAACTTTGTTTTAGAGCAGCCCATATATTCTGTCCCTTTGGTATCTTTTCACAGTGCCTTGCCCAGGACTGGGCCCAGAGTAGAATTCAGTAAATATTTTCTGACAATATATTATCAAAAAGCCAGTGTCTCTTCTGAATCCAAGAAATAACCAAGAAATTTTAAAATAAAAATACCAAAGTTCACATTTAAAATCATTTATTCATTCCAAGGTATAATAATTCATTAACAATTTGGGGTCCTACTGCCTGGTTCCTGATGCTTACTATTTCAGAAGAGCAAGTAAGATAAATGAAATCTAGCAGTCAAACTGCTAAAAGAGAGACTCCACATTCATGCTACAGAATTATGCCTGAGTGTACCCACAATTTCTTCTCTTTGTGGATAATGGTAAACTGCCTAAATCATACACTAGTCATGCTCTAATGAGACCTGATTTAGATTCATTTCTAGTCAATACAAACTAAATGTCTAAAATGCTAGAAATATCTAAAGCTCACCACAGTACAGAAACTTTCAAAACAGAATCCGCTGAAGTAAGTTTGGGCTGGTGAAGAATCGAGTGTGGAGCATAAATTAAGCTAAGAAAAATTTCCCATTTTAAGGAGGACAAAGTGACTTTCTAGCACTCACCCTCTTGGGACATGGCTCGAGCTGCAAATTCAGCATGTCCGTGCTGGTGGCTGGTGTGACTCAGAAGGGAGGAAATTCAGAGCCTGGAAACTTGAGATGTGTTAAAACTGCCTTGCTCCTTCATGGGTCTGCCTGCATGGCCTCCAGCGTCTGAGTCCTGGCCATTCACTGAGGCCAGTCCTGATTCCTGAAAGCCCTGGCTTTGGTAGGCAGCTGTGTTCTTCCTTTCATGTGTATTCTGTTCATTTACCTTTGTGGCTAAACCCAGAGTTCCTCTGCCTGAAATCCTGGCCCCAAAGAAGCATCAGCTATTATAGGCAGCATCACTGTAGTGACCTAAGTTACTGCAGTGGGGTGGTTAAAGGAAAATTTCCAGTCTACAGTCCTCCCTCTAGGTATCCAGAGCTGGGGCCTTGTCCTACCATCATTAGTCTTCCTTTCCTTCATTTGAGCTCCTGGGATTCCAGACTCCCCAGACCTCCACCATGGACCCACTTGCTCTTCAAGCCCCAACTCAGCCACCCATCAGCTGGAGTTGGTTTCAGAACAGGACCCAAACACCTCCAATGATCCTTCTGGCTTTTGGAGTCCTGCTCTGGGGGATCCTTCAGTCCCTCTACTGCTCAAGGTTCTGTGTGACAAGGTCAAGCTGTTCCCACGTGTTAGAAATTCATGCTTAGCCTCCAGTGGTGGTGGTGGTTCAGTCGCTAAGTTGTGTCCGACTCTTTTGTGATCCCATGGACTGAAACCCACCAGGCTCCTCTGTCCATGGGATTTTCTGGGCAAGAATGCTGGAGTCAGTAGCCATTCCCTTCTCCGAGGGATCTTCCTGATCCAGGGGTCGAACCCAGTTTCTTGCATTGTAGGTGGATTCTTCACCAGCTGAGCCACCAAGCAGCAGCAAAGAACAGTCTTCTACGTCTTGGAGTATATGATGATGAGCAAGAGTTGTGTGGGCCACAGTGCTGAGTATGCATTCTGCCTTCGCTAGTTGCTAGGTAGCCTTGGGAAGGTCTTTGCCTTTTTTTTTTTTTTTTTTTTTAAGGCTTCCTGAACTTCAGTTTGTTTATCAATAGCATAGGAACAACTTTAGTACCTTCTACTTGGGAATGTCAGGTAGAGTTCATGAGATGATGTACGCAAAACCCTTACAACAGAGCCTATCACATAGCGAATGCTCAGAAATATTAGCCATTAGTGTTATTTGAGAAGAAAAAGCAAACGATTATCCAAAGTCAATAGATGACACACCCAGCATCTACTTAGTTACAACCTGATCATCATATAAATACATTATATAACTTGAAGCATTTTCCTACAAAATAGCATTTAGTTTCCACAATCAATTATGTGGAATAAAGAAACAAATCGGAAGGACTTGTTTAAGACACCGTGAGGTGACATCAGTGATTGGTTACCAGATGTAAGGGGACAGCAAAAAATGTTTCTCTAACAGACCGATGCAAGTGGGACTTGGGGTCAGGGTTATTGAAATCCCTCATACACTAAGGGGAACTGCTCTGAAATGTTGTTTCACAGAAGCCAAAAAATTTTCCTTTTTCACCACTTGCTAAAAAAGACACACACATAAACCTTCCACCTCGATGTGCCATTCTAAAATCCTGTTTCCTTTAAAAACAAATACGAAGCTAGCATCATGAATGTGGTGTCATCTGAGTCATTAGAAGAAGGAGACTTATGAAAAGTGCATTTGTATTTCCCGTTAGCATGCTTTGAAGAAATAATCTACTCCATTAAGTCATGGTCCCCTAAGAGGGCCTGTACATAAAATTTCTTTCACATGAAAGTATAAGGAGCAGGTCTGCCGCCCTCCGAGACTGAAATACTTCACCTAACCAACCACATCTCATTTTACTCCTTGGCTTCCGGGAACGTTTAAGGCTCAATGACGAGCAAGCTTGCAGGTCTGTCTTCCTCTCCCTCCTCTCCTTGGCATCGGTTCGGTATCCTTTTCTTCACATTTCCTTGAGCCTCATCTCTCAGCAGTTACTTCTATTAGGTTAAAGCTACCATCACTTTTGTAGGTCAAAAGTCAATGAATTTAGCAATTTCATTTGATTCAACCCACTTTTACCATTTTTAGTTTCTAGATATGTGGTAGACTAGCTCAAAGCCTCTGTAAAAGGGGATAAGGTTTGGTTTTTAAAGACATTAAAATTCTGGAATAAAATGATTCACTTAATATGTGTCTACTTGGAGAAAACCAGCAGTATAAAAACCTGCCAATGGGTTTAACTTTTTAACCTTAATTATGGTATTTCTTTCTTTAAATGAAAATCGAGGCAAAGTACTAATACACAAAGTATCCTGCCATTCCCCTGACCATTCAATGCCTCAGCCACCATCTTCCAATCCTGTTTTAACCTTGAGGTTTGTTCTGTGAACCCCCTAAAGTTTTTTTCAGAGCACAGTCTGAATAGTGATCTAAACAAATAATCACAACAGATAACATTAATTATGAGACCGAGTCGTGAACCCTGTCCTCCCTGTATCCTGCTTTTCTCACAATGAGTCTTACAGACTCTTCATCATGACCTTCAGACTCGTGGCGCAACTTTATCACTGTCAACCTGGCCTCTCGCCCACCTGAGATCCTGAACTCCTGGGGTCCCCTACACCATGCCCCTCCTGGGCATACCAGCTGGAGCTATCTATCTCTGCTGGAGAGAGGTCCCTCACCCGACCAGAGGGTCCAGACAGACACAGGCTGACCAGTCCCGGCAGGACCCACAGCTGCCCCATCATTGCTCCGGAAGGCTGTTCTCAACACATTCCAGTCTCCTCAAGTTCCACTCACTGGATGAAACACTACTCTAACATTCAGTAAAGCTCAATGCCATTACTTCGAAAAGCAGGATGCTATTTCCACTACTAGGTTGGCCATTACAGCTGAGGCTCAAAGAACATTTCAAAGCCACCGTGCTCCCACCTTTTAATAAACCCCTGGGCTTCCTTTTACCATCAAAATAAAAAAGACAGCTAGTGAAAGAGAAAGTGTTAGAAAACAGGGTGACTCTTCTTTTGAACAATAGCGGCATTAAAAGTCGTCCTTGAGGCAGAGAGACCACTGGGGAAGGAAATAACACCTCAAACCAGGGAGCCGTTCACAAAGGGAGGGAACATTCGAAGCTCTTTGCAAAATGCTTCCCCATTTCTGCCTCCCCTTGTTCACCACAGGATGGATGAAAAAGAAAGATGACAAATATGTTTATAGAAAAGGACCCATTCAATAATTCATCACCTTGTTGGCGTATAAGGACTCCAAAAGAAATTTGTTTTCCTACCTGCTGACCATAAATGGGCACCTCAGACTTTAAATGGGGCTCAGAGCATTGTCCTCATGTGTACGTGTTCCGGAACCGTCCCCAGCACACTGCCAGGGCCAGTACCCAGTAATGCTTCCTCCTCCATGAGCCCTGCTGTTCCCATATCTACCATCTTTTCTGTCTCCCACTACAAAGCAGGCTGGCTCCCACTCAAACTTGTGTTTTGTAGTAGCTATTAAAATGCAGTAGTTATGGAGTCACAGTATTTTTTAGCTTCTCCATTGGGAGCAGTTTTGTCCCCCAGGGTACACTTGGCATTGTCTGGAGACATCTGATACGGCCGGGGGTAGCAGTGGCCACTGGCGTCTAGTGAGGAGAGGCAGAACGGTGCTTGATATCCCAAAAGGCACAGGGCGGCCCCTACAACAAAGGATTATCCTGCCTAAAATGTCAACAGCAATGAAGTTGAGAATCCCTGGCCTAAAAGAAACATAGCAATAAAAATCTGTGAGGCCAGTCTCTCATTTCACAGATGAAGATGCTGAAGCTCAAGGAAGGGGAGGTGTGTTAGGATCTTCCCAGAACTCAGCCAGCTAAGAATCACAGCTGAGCGTGGTACCCAGGTCAGGGATCCTCTGTTCTCCCTAGAGTATGTTTATTCTAAAAGGACTTACTCATAAAATGGCCGGTAATCTCAGGAAAATAAAAAAAGAAAATCTGGAAGGATGCATACCAAAATACAATCTGGGATTACCTCCTATTAGGACTGTACTGATTTTTCTTCTTTGTTCTGATATTCCAGCTTGGATTAATTTTTTCCATTTTGTTATTTTTGCTTTTACAACAAGTATTGACTGCTTTTATAAGTCAAGAGAATGAGAAACTGTTTTCATTTTGAAAAACTATATGAAATGCAGATTTCACTCCGTTGCTTAATGTTTATTGCTGGCAAGGATATGGCAAGACCAACATTACAAGGTGGTAGGGTGGGGATTGTTAAGTGGTGACTCTTCTGGAAGACACACTGATAACATGTGTTCAGAGTCTTTTAAAATGTCAGTCTTTCACCTAGTAATCATCTCTTAAGAAATGCATGCCAAGGAAAGAAAGAGTTTCAAATAGTTTTTGTACAAGAATGTGAAATGAAGTTTTATTTATAATATTAATAACAAAACACTGGTGATAATCCAAATATCTAACATGATTAATAATTTCTACTTGGGCTTAACAAAATATAAAAATCACTAAAAAAAAGTGTTAATCTGACCCCAAAGACACGAGTAAACTCTGGGGGTTGGTGTTGGACAGGGAGGCCTGGCATGCTGCAGTCCACGGGGTCACAGAATCGGACACGACTGACTGAACTAACTAAAGATATGAAAATTATGAAATGTCACACAGTTGCTAAAAATCATGTTATTACTTCAGTGTTCGTATTTCCGTTAAAGTCTAGGGGCTTCCCTGATAGTAAAGTGGTAAATAAACTGCCTAACAACGCAGGAGACACCGGTTTGATTCCTGGTCCGAGACCCACATGCTATAGAGCAACCAAGTACTGAGGCTGGGCTCTCGAGCCCAGAAACTGCGGCTACTGAAGCCTGCACGTCCTAGAGCCTCTGCTCTGCAGCAAGAGAAGCGCCCACGAGAAGCCTGTGCAATGCAACTGGAGGGGCCCCGCTCGCCGCGCCTAGAGAAGCCCCGCTCGCCGCACCTACAGCAAAGCCGTGCAGCGACGAAGACCCAGCTCAGCCAAAAATAAAGAGAAGCAATGCACACAGTAGGCAAGTAATCATTATTGTTAAATGATTGCAATGCCTCAGTGAATATGATTACCAGTCAGTAACAGTATTAAAGATAATCATCTGGCCCCGCTCGCCGCGCCTAGAGAAGCCCCGCTCGCCGCACCTACAGCAAAGCCGTGCAGCGACGAAGACCCAGCTCAGCCAAAAATAAAGAGAAGCAATTCACACAGTAGGCAAGTAATCATTATTGTTAAATGATTGCAATGCCTCAGTGAATATGATTACCAGTCAGTAACAGTATTAAAGATAATCATCATCTTTTCATTTTTTTCTATTTTTCAAAGATTCTCCAATGAGCCTGTGTTACTTTTACAAACAGAAAAAAATATATATATGTTGTTTTGTAAAATACACAAATACTGTCTTATTTTACTTTTTCTCTTCCCCCCCCCAGTTTTATTGGGATATGATTGAATATAGTACTGTACAAGTTGAAGGTGTACAGCATAATGATTTGACTTATATACATCATGAAGTGATTACCACAATAGGTTTAGTGAATATCTATCATCTCATTATAGATAATTAAAGAAATAGAAATATTTATTTCCTTGTGATGAGAACTCTCGTAACAACTTTCACATACAATGTACAGAAGTCTTAATTATCTTTATCTCATTGGGTAGTACATCCCTATAATATTTAGATTGTTTTGTTTACGCACAAAGTAAAAGACTGTAGAAAAACTTAAGGACAAAAGGGGGAAAAAAGAAGGCAGTAGAAAAGGTCATTGGAAAGACCATTCGGCACTTGGGAAGCCGATTCCATGACGCACCCGTGGACATCATGATACAGCCGCCATGGATTCAAAATATGGGGACTGTGTATACTCGACCAGATGGGTAGCACCCGTCGGTCAGCGCTGGTTTACTCTGCCAGCATCCCTCCTTCATTTGAGCTTTTCTCCCACTGGAAACACCAAGAACTAAGACGGCAGAGAAGCCCCAAATCAACAGACTCGTGTGGTCAGAGGCTCCAGTGGCCACAGGATCAGAGGCATTGTGGCGGCGGAGGCCGGGAATGCTTTTCAACTGGATGTGCGTCTGTGGCTGACACATGGAATAAAAGAGCTGTGCTGTGGGGCTCAAAATAGAACAGAAAAAAGTATCCCAAAGAGAGAGAGAGAAGAAGAAGAAAATGCACAGACATGAGAGACTGGCTTCTGGGACAACCTAAAAAGACCAACAGTAACCCAGACCCATGAATATAATTCTCACATCTTTTGTAGAACTTTTTTTTTCCTTTTCACGAATGCCTCATTGGGACTGCAACCCTGAAAAATGTCATCTGCCCCTTTATTGGAATGGCTAGATCCTTATGTCACCTAGGCTGAAAAAATAATGGTGATGTTATGTATTTGACTACTTGTGATTCTCCTGGTGGGGTGACTGAAGAAAATGAACAAATCTAAATATATAAACCCACAAGTGTATATGGTGATGGAGTAAAAGAGTAAGAGTGAAGAAAGAGGGATACAGAGAGAAAGAGAGAGAGACAAGGAGAACGTGCAAAGCTCAGAAAACTGAGTGGACACAGTCACCACTGTCTTAGGGTAGAACCAGCAAATATTGGAGTGGTCTGCAGGTTACTGGCTCTGTCAAAGGCCCTCTGCCCAAACCTGTTCTCTCTCGTCTTCTTTCTTCCCCCCAAACTTTGAGAAGCAATACATTTCTTTAACAAGAGAAAAATCCTTTCATTCTCCTATTAGAGATACAGCTCAGGATGAAAATGGCCCCCACAAGGGCATGTGGGTCATGGGTGTCTCATCTTTCTTAAGTGCACATTTTAGGGACATGGGGGAAGGGTGAGAGAAACCACGGAGTCACAGATAGGATAATAGGCCACAAAGACGAGTGCTATTTCCTTTACAGTTTGACCCACAGCAAGCTTTGTCTTAAGAAGGAGGCTTTTCACTTGACTCCATGGAAAGGGGCATGTTTGACTACTCCGTAGATTAAAGATGGCAGTATATTCTTTGGCATTTTCTCCAACAACAAGTGGGCTCAATTTCCTCTCTCCTTGAATCTGGGCTGGCAGGTGATGGTCTTATTGATAGATTACAGCAAAAGTGATGCTATTGATGCCTGCTTGGGGCTCAGCCTATAAGAGGATGGTAGTTTTCACCATGCTGTCTCAGATCCCTGAACTGCCATGTAGGAAGCCCCTGGTACTCTGTGGTAGGACCATGTGGAGATGACTTAGAAACACGTGGAAAGGGTTGAGGGGGGTCAGCTAAGCCCATGGCTTCCAGCTGTCCCTTCCAAGTCACTGGACACACAAGTAAATCCACTTTGGACTCTTCAGACAAGCCTGGGTTCAGGTGAAAACCAACCAGTGACTCCAACAGATGTCATGTGAAACAGAAGAGTAATAGCTGAATCTTGCCTGAATTCCTAACCCCCCAAAAATTGCGAGGTAAGATAAAATGGTTGTGATTTTTTAAAAAGAATTTTTGAAACACAGTTGATTTACAATGTTGTTTTAATTTCTGCTTCACTGCAAAGTGAGTCTTTTTCATATTCTTTTCCATTATGGTTTACACAGGATATTGGATATAGTTCTCTATGCTATATGATAGGACCTTGTTGATTATCCATTTTCTACATAATAGTGTGCCTCTGCTAATCCCAAGCTCCCAATCTACCCCTCTCCCGCCACCAGCCCCCTTGGCAACCACAAGTCTGTTCTCTACATCTCTTAGTCTGTTTCTGTTTTGTAGATAAGTTCATCTGTATCATATTTTAGATTCCACATATAAGCAATATTATATGGCATTTGTCTTTCTCTTTCTGACTTATTTTGCTTAGTATGATAATTTCTAGGTCAATCCACTTGCTGCAAGTGGCATTATTTCATTTTTTAAATTACTGAGTAATATTTCATATGATATATATCAGTTCAGTTCAGTTCAGTCACTCAGTCGTGTCTGACTCTTTGAGACCCCATGAATCGCAGCAAGCCAGGCCTCCCTGTTCATCACCATCTCCCGGAGTTCACTCAGACTCATGTCCATCGAGTCAGTGATGCCATCTAGCCCCAATCCCTCCCAGCATCAGAGTCTTTTCCAATGAGTCAACTCTTCTCATGAGGTGGCCAAAGTACTGGAGTTTCAGCTTTAGCATCATTC
>SJYX01010752.1:86327-131785 GCA_006410675.1 Oreotragus oreotragus
AGATTTCTCAAGAGGCAGGTTAGGTGGTCTGGTATTCCCATCTCTTTCAGAATTTTCCACAGTTTATTGTGATCCATACAGTCAAAGGCTTTGGCATAGTCAATAAAGCAGAAATAGATGTTTTTTCTGGAACTCTCTTGCTTTGATGATCCAGCAGACGTTGGCAATTTGATCTCTGGTTCCTCTGCCTTTTCTAAAACCAGCTTGAACATCAGGGAGTTCATGGTTCACGTATTGCTGAAGCCTGATTTGGAGAATTTTGGAGAATGTTTATAACCCAAAGTTTTGAGGTAGCATGTATACAGTGAGAGATAGTCTGGTCCAGGCAAAAGGGTGGTCCTGCTTATCCATCTTCACTGCTAGCTTTGCTTCAAAAAGAAATCACTGTATGTATTTATCTATCTGCCTACCTATCTGAAACAAAAGATAGAACATACCTGTGCTCTTTACTGAATGTGACGCAGTGCAAACAGTGTCTGCCTTGGCTTAAGTTTTAGCATTCTCACTTGCCTGGTAGTATGACTCAGGCAAATCATTTACCACTTTAATCTTCAACTTCCTCATCTGTAAAACAGGAATGATAGCACCTACTTGTCATTAAGCTGTTATATAAAGAAGCAACTATAACACCCGAAGCACAGCAGCTTGCTCATGGCAGAAGCTTCCAGAGCCTGAGACCTCTGCACCATCTTGCCTACCCTTGCCTCCATTCTCCAAATCTCAGCTAGGTTTTCTGCCCCCTCATTTCCTGGACATTCTGATTTTTCCTGATGAATGACTGCCTGACTTTTTGTCTTGTTTATATCTCAGCCTGACTCACTGTTAGAATATTAGCAAACCTAGGGGATCTTTCAAAGAACCCCATCTGGTACACAGAAGGTCCTTAAAGTGAAAGAGACGAGACCTGATTATATATAGGCATTTCCCCAACAAAATCAGACAATATAGTTTTCTAATAGATTCAGCTAGGTTTTCTGCCCCCTCATTTCCTGGACATTCTGATTTTTCCTGATGAATGACTGCCTGACTTTTTGTCTTGTTTATATCTCAGCCTGACTCACTGTTAGAATATTAGCAAACCTAGGGGATCTTTCAAAGAACCCCATCTGGTACACAGAAGGTCCTTAAAGTGAAAGAGACGAGACCTGATTATATATAGGCATTTCCCCAACAAAATCAGACAATATAGTTTTCTAATAGACGGCAGAGCATCTAAAAACCAAATCAGACGCAGAGACAGCAGAAAACAAACAAATAAAAAAAGATGCAGAAGAGCCCTGAGAATTGAGATGTTAAGAAAAAGAACTAGAAGGTCCTAATAGGGGATTTCAGTTAAGAGATTAGACAAAAATGAGCAGTTCAGCACCTCTCTGTATGTATTATTTCGTTTCATTCCACAGCACATGAGGGTTAAGGTAAAACTAGGTCTCAAAGGCAATGGGGAATGTCTTTTGACAATGACCAAGTGTAGAAATATCCCACATGAAAGGCCCCAGTGCCATGCCTGGGTGGTTCTCGTGGTACTTTCCTTACACTTGCTTATGTTAAACTCTTTATAGACTCTGCTTGCCAAGGGCCACCCAGTTACAACCATGGATTTTTATTTCTCCTGCAAAAATGTCAACCCATTGGCTTAATCAATCTACACAGCTTTGATCTCCATCTGAGGTGGGTCAACGGTAATGAAAAAAGCAACCCTTTCTGCATAAACAATTATAAGTATGATGAAAAGATGAAAAACCTTAAAAAAGAACTTAAGATGTTACTGAAATGACTGTGTCTTTATCTAGGTTGAGCAATGAATGCATTTTATAGCTACGACTTCTTCCTAGACAACCAGGTCTATTTCTGAAATGGTTTGGCACACTTGCTAAGTGTTTGTGGCACAGACTTGGTGACAAATAAAAACATTAAAATGCTTGCAATTGTAAAGACAAGATTCACGGTCACCATATTTAAACCTAACTGCCCATTAAAATAGCATCATCTGTGACTCTCTTTTTCTCCTGGACCACAAGATTGCCTTCCTTGATAGTTTTTTTTTTTTTTTTTTTTATTGCTTCTGGAAGTGATTTGCTCTTCATCAGGTTATCACAAATGAAAACCAAGACAGGTCAGAAGAGAGCTGGCTTCTGTGGTAGCAAGACACTTTCTTTTGCTGGAGCTGAAGGAGAGAGAGACTGATTGCTGGAATTAGAAGAAAAAAAAAAAGTTTCAAGTACCTCTCTGACGTCTGTGATCTTTTAAGAGAGATGTAAAGTATATCAGATTTGCAACCCTTCCTGGCCTGAAGGGATCTAGTTATTTGGTCAGTTGTGAAGACATTCTCTATTCCTACTCTGACTGTCATGCTGTCACTAGGGTGCATGGCTGGTTCATGATAAAAGGAAACCAAACTGGGTCTTTACAGGAATTTCAGAAGTCTCAGTATTACTGGAGACCCGTACCAGGATGAAACCTGAGTCCAGTAAACCAAAGTGTTCTACATATTAGAGACAAGAGGAGAGGAGCACGAAGAAAGAGAATGAAAAGGCCAAGAAGCAGAAGTACAAAATGGGTAGGAAAAAAAAGTATCTTTTTATTCACAGTCGATGTAACTCTGGGGACATCTATTATTTTTTTCTTCATGTTATACATTTGTGGTTACTTGGCATTTGGGCAGCAAAGACGTTTTGAAAAATAGCCCAGTCTCTCTGACATAAGACGTACTACCAGCATGAAACACTGGCTGTTCCAAACTACTAGTATCGGCTCTCTTCAAACAGGTACCACACCATGACCTGGGTCTGTCTGTAGTGATGAGTAAGAGGTGACACCAAGGTTCTGGTGATGATGTTTCGTTTCACCCAAGAACAACCAGGTTCCTCACCTCTCCCTTCACATGTGCATGCGCTTCGTCGTTCAGTCGCGTCCGACGCTTTGTGACCTCATGGACCGTAGCCTGCCAGGTTCCTCCATCCATAGGATTCACCAGGAAAGAATGTTGCAGTGGGTTGCCATTTCCTTCTTCAGGGGATCTTCCAGACCCAGGGGTTGAACCCAGGTCTCCTGCATTGCTGGCAGATTCTTTACCATCTGAGCCACCAGGGAAGCCCTTCATATAGTATTTCGTATAGTCTAATCATGGGCATCTAAAAAGAAGGCTCGGTTCGGTTCAGTTGCTCAGTCATGTCCAACTCTTTGCGACCCCATGAATCACAGCACATCAGGCTTCCCTGTCCATCACCAACTCTTGGAGTTCACTCAGACTCACACTGGTTCCTCCATCCATAGGATTCACCAGGAAAGAATGTTGCAGTGGGTTGCCATTTCCTTCTTCAGGGGATCTTCCAGACCCAGGGGTTGAACCCAGGTCTCCTGCATTGCTGGCAGATTCTTTACCATCTGAGCCACCAGGGAAGCCCTTCATATAGTATTTTGTATAGTCTAATCATGGGCATCTAAAAAGAAGGCTCGGTTCGGTTCAGTTGCTCAGTCGTGTCCAACTCTTTGCGACCCCATGAATCACAGCACGTCAGGCTTCCCTGTCCATCACCAACTCTTGGAGTTCACTCAGACTCACATCCATTGAGTCAGTGATGCCATCCAGCCATCTCATCCTGCCCCCAATCCCTCCCAGCATCAGAGTCTTTTCCAATGAGTCAACTCTTCGCATGAGGTGGCCAAAGTACTGGAGTTTCAGCTTCAGCATCATTCCCTCCAAAGAAATCCCAGGGCTGATCTCCTTAAGGATGGACTGGTTGGATCTCCTTGCAGTCCAAGGGACTCTCAAGAGTCTTCTCCAACACCACAGCTCAAGAGCATCAATTCTTCGGCGCTCAGCTTTCTTCACAGTCCAACTCTCACATCCATACATGACCACAGGAAAAACCATAGCCTTGACTAGATGGACCTTAGTCGGCAAAGTAATGTCTCTGCTTTTGAATATGCTATCTAGGTTGGGCATAACTTTTCTTCCAAGGAGTAAGCGACTTTAAATTTCATGGGTGCAATCACCAGTGAGAACCAAAACAAAGATAAACTGAAAACTGGCCGTACTCAGCCAATAAAAGGTATCGTGAGATAAGCCAGCCCACGGATGGGAAGGAACCCAGGATCACTTCTCCCTCAGCCTCACACACATCCCTCCCCATGGCTGCTTCCCTGCCTGGATTTACAGTCCTTCATCTGAGCAGGCGGGTCTGGTTTTGCTGTTGCTGTTTCATGTGACTCCTGTTCCATTCACTGGAGGTGGGCATTTCAGCTCCAGGGATTCCCCCTGGGGGCACTGGACTGAGCTGACACAAGGCCAGCAGGACAGTGGATCTGGTCCCGGAGGGCACTGACCTCTGGAGTAGGTTTACTAGCAAGTTCTTTCAGTGTTGAGGAGAGAACATCATGTAAGTTACATGAGGTGGGAGCCAGGACAGGCAGGCGAGGGAGGCGTGTGACCAGGTGTACATGTGTGTACATGTACACACAAACATGATAATCTTCTTGGGGTCAGCAGCTCATGGTCAGTTTTCCTCTACTGAAGAAAATCAGACCAGCCCCCCAGGTAACAGAAGCTGCCAGCCCCATCTACACATGGCATTTCTAGGCACAGGGTGGCTGGCGGCATCCTTTGCCTGCAGCTCCGTCATCCAGCACTGCTGTTTCTGGCTCCCCACAGACTCTCTTCCCCTTTAAGATTCCAGGTGGGTTCCTGTCAGTTCCAGGAGCAGAGAGACAAAAGCTGTCCCAGCTCTCTGTGATATGAGCATGCCACTTTGCAAGTCCTTCCTGACTTGGCAGCAGGCTTTCTGCCCTGAGGGGACGGGCAGAGAGACCGGATCGGACCATCACATGCCTTCTGCTCCAAGAGGCAGGTAGGTGGGAGCAGAGAATGGGCCTTCACTACAGGAAGAAAGTGTGTCTCCAATGTACTGAGAATCCCTAGAGCCTAGAAGATGCTGACACCATGAGGGATGTATAAGATGAAGGAGGCTGCCTCTGAGGCACCTTTCTTACTCTTCATTGCCATGTCCCCAGCACCTGGCTTGGAGTTAGGTCTGCTCCCAGAGCCCCACAAGCATCCTGTGTTTCCCCAGCTGGCATCCTGGCCCTACTTCCCACCAGACTAGCAACTCCTGATGGTAGGACTAGGTCCTCCAGGGCTGTGTGGCCAGCATTCTGCATGGTTCCAACAGAGAGAGATGCTCCCTAAATGTTTGTTGAAAGGCTGACTGTTAAAAAAAAGAAAGTTTTCTACAGCATCCTTTTGCTGAGAAGGAAGCTGGTGCTTAAAGAGAGAGAAAAGGAAGTGAGGGAAAGAAGCCAACCTTTCTGAAAAACCCACAGGACAGAGAGTAGCTTAGGCATATGACATTCCTTGGTTCAGTTTCTCCCAGAATCCCAGTGAACTAGGTCTCCTTGCTCTGCAGGCTTGCTTATGGGTGCTGGGACACACATTTACTTGGGAGCGAACAATATGCAAGGTTGCATAAAGGGAAAGGCTGAACAGTTGGGGACAGTGACCACAGGAGAGACCTGAGTCACAAGCCTCACGGTGACTTGGAACGAGAGCAGGGCTATACAGGGGAGGAAGTTTGAGAGACACTAAGCCCTCCCTGGAATTTACATTTGGCCTGCCTCGAAGGCAAAGACGCAGAATCCTTGAATTTAAAATGTTAAAGGGCAACAGACCCAAACTGGAGAACGCCCAGCTTCTACCTTGCCCCCCTTCACCTTTGCCCATCGGCAGAGTTAAATTTATACCAGGTGGAACTCATATGTCGAAACCGAAATGCTTTACTGCTGGAAATGGGAAACTTGACAACCCTGTGCATGGCAACAGACGTAAGAATGCCTTCAAAATGTCAGATTACTTCTGAAAACTGGGGGCAAGTTACAAAGAGATTCTAAAAGAGCATTAAGTATTTCCCAATTTTTGAAAAGAGAGGGAAGAGTATTGTACATATGTGCATATACTCCAGAAGGCTCACTGCTCACAGCAGCCTCTATTATAAATCTCAGGTTCCATATTTCTATAATAAGAAATTCAGAGGTCATTGTCTTATTTTCCAGTTGTCTGTGCCATACGTGTGAAGTGCTGTGGTATCAGATCGATACTTGTTTCTTTTGAAATATGTATTTATTCATTTGGCCGTGTTGGGTCTTAGTCATGGCACACAAGGCCTTTGTTGTGTCATATGGGATCTTTCATTAATGTGCCCAAATTCTAGTTGCAGCACACAGGCTCAATAGTTGCAGCACATGGGCTTAGCTGCTCCACGGCATGTCGGATTGTAGTTCCCAGACCAGGGAAGGAACCTGCATTCTCTGCAATGCAAGGTGGATTTTTAACCGCTGGACCACCAGGGAAGTCCCTCAGCACTTGTTTTAAGTCATCTGATGTTAGAGTGATGATATTTATCCTTTTGTGATGATTTATCTTAACCCCCTTAGTTTATATTTGGGAAAATTGGGAGCCCAAGGAGTTTTCTCCAAGTTTTAGTAGAGGTCAGCCTAGAACACAGCATGTTTCTAAAATATGTCTAATCTAATGTCACTCCTTAACTGTCGACCATCCTAACTCTTCTCAGAAGGACACAGGGTACAGATCTTAAACAAGGAAGAAATTACACTTGGAATATTGCTTGTCCACACCATTTCAGCTTTTTCTTTGTCCAAGAGGCCTCAGCTGCAGAATCCTGAGCGTGTGAGCCACGGAAGGTAACGTTCAAACAACGTTCCAAGGCCACCCTTGCATGCTCTGGGCTCCCTTCATGGGGACTGCAGAGAGCAGCTGTCATAAGGTGGGGCCAAGGGTTGTTCTGCTTGTGCCAGTTTAGTGGAGCCGTGATGTTATGCACAGAAATCTTGAGTATTGCAATAATCCTGGATTATAAATAATTTAGCATATTTCTTTGTAAACTGCAGTCCAGAATCCTTGCAAATAAGAAAAGGATTAACTTTTTTAGAAGGACTTGCTCTTGAGACTTTAAGTTCAAGGCAGAACAATGCTTGCCGTGGTAATTCCATCTATTTTAAGATCACAAAACCATACCAAGTTGAAACCAGAGCAGAAGATATTAATGCAGTGCTCTCTCTGAAGTGCCCAATAGTGGGACGAGAAAGCTTTCAAAGGGAATTAAGTAGACAGAGAAAGCTCCCTGTTCGTGTCCAAATCATAAGGAGCCAGCTGAATAGGATTCACAGTTCTCCGTGGGAGGAACCCACACCACCGCTAATGTTCAAAACAGGGGGGCGATGTCTTGGGAAGATCAAGGACCCAGAATTCTGCTGTCAGAATCAGCCGCCTGCCCATTAGAGCCTCAAAAGACCCTTTTCCACGGGTGAGCTGATACGATCCTGCAAATGAGCCCATTTTTCCTTTTCTAACCAGCCCAAACTCTATCTGAAGGAAGCGGTCATTATGTAATATTTCCCAAGCACCCTTGATGTAAGCTTCAGATCTGGGGTCTGTGTGTGTGTGTGTGTGCGCACGCGCGCATGTGTGTGCACAGCAGGAGAGTGTGAGGGGGCAGCAGAAAATAAGATGTACATACAAAGCAGAGAAACTGGACCGGGAGCTACCCAGAGTGTGGAAGAACAAACAAGCGTCCGGAGCACGCCTCGGGTCAAGAGGTCAGCACCTGGTTGGGACACATGGGTGGAGGTCATAAGAGGAACAAAGTTAGCCACAGAGAGTCATAGTCAGGGATAAACGAAGAACAACAAGAGACAATGCCGACAGATACAGGCTCAGAAACTAGCAGCTGCCAAGCGAGGGGCAAGACAGGAGGGTGAAGGACTAGAGGAGCAGGTCAGTGAAAGCACGCCACCAAAGCCTGCCTCCAAGAGCCCCCATGGTCCACTATCTGCCTGAGTTTCCAGCCTCGTCTCTTGCTGTCCCCTGTGTGACATCTTATATGCTACCACATTAAAAATGCAGCAGTCCCTGTGCCCATCTCCATTCTTGCCGGTGTTCTTCCCGTACTCTGCACCTAGGCAGCTCTCGCTCCCCTCTCCTAATAATATTTCTCATTCTTAAAGATTTAGCCATAGAGTTACCTCCTCCTGGAAGCCTTCCTTGGTCCCCCAAATTTTAGGCTGGGTTAAGTACCACACCCTCATGCTCTGGTGACATTATGCCAATTTCCCAGCTTCTGCCTAAGGAAGACGGCAAAGACTTTTCATGTGAAAATTGTGAATTCTGAAAGGGTCATGGCTGACTTGAGCACTGTGTTCAGAAGGACTGTGCGGCTTCATCTGAACTCATTTGGAAAGAATACTGTCCTTCCTTAAGGATATCTTCCACTTAGGAGCATGGGCCACAGTTTGTCATTCCTGATCTACAGCAGTATCTCATTTGCCAGATGAAGGCTCCTGAGTCTGAAAGATGTGAAATATCTGCTTAGTTAACACAAAGTCTTGTGATTTCTTACTAAGTGCTTCTTTTAAGTGATAAGATTCCCCCAAATTCTAAAGCTGGGATATTGAAACTCTTAACAGATCCTTAGCTATTCCCAGAGGATGAGGATTACATAGTGATGGAGCCATGAGGCAAAGCTTAGAGGTTTGGCAGTTTTGCTTAGACACCCCTCACCTGAACCTCTGTGTCTTACGATGTTTTTCTCCTGCCTAATCCTCTGCAGTCCCTGTCTTCATTCTCTTCTCTAATCAGTGCTGTTGGCACTGCCAGTGCCTGTTACCCAAGTTAAAATGAAGACTTCTGAGCTGACTCACCCGATAACACAAATACGCCATCAAAATGATGCAGTCCCCGGTGTCAGGCAAGAAAGTGGAGAAAGATGAAGTCACCTTTTCAACTTCATCTTTCACACCTCACTCTGGAACCTGGAACTTTCTTGAGAAAGAAATATACTTGGAACGGTTTCATTTGATAAACTCCTTCCCTGTCTTACCATGGAAGGAATTTTCCAGCGGGTTTCAGTTTCAGGAGGTTACGAGGCACAAGGGAAGGAAAGCTGGCACAGTCTCAGTCTGACAAGGGGTTTTCACGTTACCACTGTACTTAAATTTAGCTGGACCATCTTATGATTCAATGTTCACTTTCCTGAGATGTTAAATGGTGAGAAATGCTAGTCGCTCACCTGCTCATCCCTTCTCCCACCGTCCCTGCTTCCGTGAGGGTCTGTGATTAGAGATGAACTCTCCCAGCATGACTCAACTTGGCAAAAGATCATCTAACCTTTCAACTTCATTTTGACAAACTAGGTTAGAGAGAAATCGCCAGGATGTTCTCCTGCGACACGCTTTAACATCAATGACCTGCTTCACCAGGTTACCTGAGGACACGGCTCTGAGCAAAGATGGGTGAATTCCCAGCACTGAAAGCAAGTGAGAGATGATGGCAAGTGAGGGACGATGGCAGGACATCCTCCTTGACCCCCTATCCTGGGATGCTCACCAGCAATCAGCAACTATGTCCTTTGTCTCACTTTGCTGTGTTTTTAGCAGCTCAGTTTCCTCAGAGGACAGGGCAAGAGGGAATGGGATTAAGCTGGGAGCCCTGATTTTTCAGAGGGAAGAGGGTATTACACATTCTCATTTCAAGGTTCTCTGAAGGGTTTCTGGACAACCAATCCCCTACCCTGATCCAGGCGCTATTATCTCTGGATGCCCACCTTACTTCTGCACAAGAAATCAAAGCAGCCAGTTTGCAGTTAAATTTCCAAGTGGCTGAAAAGAGAAGATGCTGTTGAATCTGTCTATTTTTTTTCAAGTCCTGTATGAAAGAGGGTCAGAAGGGAAGGGGGGCTTGGAGGAAGGAGAAGAGAGCAAGAGAACTTCTGAACGATCAATACATTCAACTGTAACTGTGCCTCAGTGGAAGGATGGTGCAAGGAAGCAGGTGGGAGATGAGATCCCCAGATCATAAATATTAAGGATGAAAGGACCTCAGAGGTCACCTGCTATCAGTTCAGTTCAGTCACTCAGTCGTGTCCGACTCTTTGCTACCCTATGAATCGCAGCACGCCAGGCCTCCCTGTCCATCACCAACTCCCGGAGTTCACTCAGACTCACGTCCATCAAGTCAGTGATGCCATCCAGCCATCTCATCCTTGGTCGTCCCCTTCTCCTCCTGCCCCCAATCCTTCCCAGCAGCAGAGTCTTTTCCAATGAGTCAACTCTTCGCATGAGGTGGCCAAAGTACTGGAGTTTCAGCTTTAGCATCATTCCTTCCAAAGAAATCCCAGGGCTGAGCTCCTTCAGAATGGACTGGTTAGATGTCCTTGTAGTCCAAGGGACTCTCGAGAGTCTTCTCCAACACCACAGTTCAAAAGCATCAATTCTTCAGTGCTCAGCCTTCTTCACAGTCCAACTCTCACATCCATACATGACCACCGGAAACAAATGGGGCTTCCCAGGTGGTGCTAGCGGTAAAGAACCTACCTGCCAATGAAGGAGACATGATAGACATGGATTTGACCCCTGAGTGGGGAAGATCCCCTGGAGGAGGGCACGGTAATTCCAGTATTTTTGCTTAGAAAAGCCCATGGACAGAGGAACATGCTGGGCTACAGTTTATAGAGTCACAGAGTTGGACATGGCTAAAGTGACTTAGCACACAGCATTTCACAAAAGAGAAAATTAAAAGCCAGACATGCCAAGGGATTTGCCCAAGGTTACACAACTTGTGAAGACAGAAGCAGAATCTGGATCTAGCTCTCCCAGGGCCCCCATCCAGGACCTTCCCCATAATCCACCCAAATGGCCCTGAGGACACCTGGGTCCTATAGGAAGACTCTACGTCCACCTCCAAGAGGTGGCCCACCATGCTCTTCTCCTCAAAACACAATGTCATGGCTGCCCACTTTCTGTAAAAACTCTCTCTCTGTCTGTCAACCACATGGCTATAGAGACAGCTCTCCCTATAAAGAGCTCTCATGGCTGACTTTTAACGTAAAGCTGGCAAAGCCATTTTGGCGATCATTTTTTTTTTAGCACAGAAGCTTCTTGACAAGAGGATTAAAGCAGGCAGCTTTCCAAAAAGTCTCAAGAGAAATTTAAACTCTGTATGTTAATCCTTGTCTGGAGTTTTGTACACTTGCGTGAAAACATAAATCTCGCCTGCCACACCCATTCAGCAATCCCATCACTGGTGTGGTTTACAGAAATTAAGGAAAAAAAAAAAAAAATCAGAGCGAACCCAGTCATAAATTAAGACCAGGAACCTAACTGTGCAAGAGGAAGTTTTGGAAGTTATAAGCCAAAATGGAGTGTGGGGTCATAAATCTGGGGATTTCTGAGGCAGAAGGTGGCAGTTCTTTTGGAGCATGGTTCCTTAGTGCAGGTGTTCCCCAGCCTCCAGGATCTACCATCTGATGAGATGAGGTAGAGCTGATATAATAATAATACAAATAAAGTGAAAGTGAAAGTTGCTCAGTCATGTCCGACTCTTCGTGATCCCATGGACTATACAGTCCATGGAATTCTCTAGGCCAGAATACTGGAGTGAGTAGCCTTTCCCTTCTGCAGGGGATCTTCCCAGCCCAGGGATCGAACCCAGGTCTCCTGCATTGCAGGCGGATTCTTTACCAGCTGAGCCACAAGGGAAGCCCAGTGCACAATAAATGTGCTATACCCGACTCATCCCAAAGCCAGCCCTTCTCCCCGGTCCATGGAAAACCTGTCTACTACAAATTGGTCCCTGGTGCCAAAAAGGTTGGGGACCTCTGCCTTAGTAGTTTTTCCCCGAAAAATAAGATGGGAATGGGACTGGTAAATATTGCCTCTCAATGTCAGTCTACGTGAGAATCAACAAGGGAGTGTGTTAAAAGTCAGACTGAAAAAAAAAAAAAAGTCAGACTGCCAGGCCCCTCGCCCCTTGACTTTCTGATTCAGATCTGGGGTGGTGCCTGAGAATCTGCATTGCTAACAAGTTCCGAGGACACCCTGCTGCTGCTGGTCTGAGACCACACTCTGAGAACCTCTGGGCTGGAAAGACCCCTTCAGGCCTCCATTGGGGTGGGACTTCATTACAAAGTGGAAGACAGGATTCGAGGTGGAATTTAAAAATCCATTCACAGGTGCAGCAGGCAAGTGAGAAACTCCAGCACATGGGTGCGAGGGTCCCGCTGTCATAGCATCGGCATCCACCAGTCCCTTTTACAGGAGATGAATATTCCAGCTTTTTGAGTAACCTCTAAAAAGATAATGCCCCTCTGAGCAAAAGCAAACACCAGGAGGAGGCTTAAAAACCTGAGGTCCCTGTGCCCGTTCCTCAAGCCAGCAGAAAATACATTTATGTCAAGAAAGTGCAGTGTAAATAGAAAGCAGGGCTTGATTTCCACCAGCCCGAGTCAAAGAATCTGCTGAGGAGGCCACATGACACTCGAAATGAAACCCAGGTCCTTGATATCCAGAGGCCAGAAAGGGAATGGAAGATCCAAGAAAATCCAAACATTCCTGAATCTCTACAGTAAACACTTCTGATCGGATCCTCTTGCTATTTTGGAACATACATAAAGTTCATTAACTGGCACACATTAAACAGAAAAAGGTAGGGAAAAAAAAAAAAAAAAGATGGTGCTGGAGGACAAATCAGTAATTGCTCCTTCAGAGCAAACCAAAGTTACTGAGAAAATCTCCTATAAAGGCTCTGTCAAAACAAGTCACTGAAGGATTAGTGAGAGCTAAATCCTCCGTCAGAGAGATTTTTCTCAACAGCCATAAATGGGTTTTAGTATCGGAAAATCTTAGAAAATATACTTCCCCTGCCCCTACCCTTCTCTCAGAACAGCTCTTTCAATTGTTTGGTATCTTCTGGAAGCACAGTGTTTCCTTAGGCTGAGACTGCTTTAAAAAATAAAATAAAATAAACTCTGTCATTTGCAGCCAAGTCAGTGGCTGGAAATAAATTGTTACAGACACTGCATTTCAGAGGCTTGCCCATGCAACACACATGTTCAAGTACAGTCCTTTCTTTTCTTGGTAATTTCCCTGAGAAAAATTAATATAGGGCTGTTAGAAGCTAATAGTCCTACTTTAGCTTTTATATATATATATTTTTTTTTCATTTTGGACTTCTTCCTTAAGGTTTAACTGTTCAGTTTGTTTGTTTGGCAACGGCAAGAGCTGAAATTTAAATTTCATTTTTGAACATGGGTAGCTGATTACTTATTTTTTTAATTAGAAAAAGGCACACCCTGATTACACTCTACGTTTTCCAATGGAGAGCACACATTTTAATTCTGTCAGTAAAGGGTCATCTTATTTACTCTCTCTAAACTATCACCAGGACTTGTGTTCTATTTCTGAACAGTCTGCTTTGGAACTCCTATCACTGGATTATGGAGGTCTGTCTCTTTCATTAAGCTAGTGTGTAGAAAAGACATACTTACACCATAAGCTCTTAGAAACATTGGCATTTATCCCCACAAGAGGGGGACCAGGCAAAGTCATTTTCCTATCTGCCTCTTAGATGGTTACACTCCATTTTTTTCTGACCAAATCTTTGTTCTCATATCAGCTCTCAGAGCTAATGCATCTAGATGTCACTGGTGCCAATCAATGGAAAGCTAACACTTGCAAAATGCTCCCTGTGTGAGTCAGGACTGATTTCACTTTTTTGGATACAGACTATGTTTCAAATTTCTCATTTCTACCGTTAGATCCCTTAAAAACATTCATCTCCATGCAAAAATATTTTTCCTGACATCCAAATGGCAAATCTTAGTTACTAACCTGTTTTGAGGCATTAATATACTAGGCCATCCCTCAGCATAGTGTATGTGAGGAGGTGACCAAAAAAAGTCCCCAAATTGTTCCCATCCCAACACATGTTAGCCTAAAATTTTGCCACTGAAATCCTTTATGATTTTTAATGTCTGGGACTCTCCTTTTCATATTAAATTATTCCAAGAGAACCTATTTAATCTATCGAATCAGTAAGACTATAGAGAATTTAGCAAGTCTTTTATTTTGGTGGTAAAGCCAAGAGAATTTAGGCTTGTGATTATATAGACCTGAGTTGGCATCCAGGAGCCATGGTTTTCTAGCTCTGGGAACTTGGGCAAGTCACTTCATCTCTAAGAGGCTCAGTTTTATCATTTATAAAAGGGGAATAATAATACCTACCGCCAGGAATAAAGAAACAGGAAGAGCACTCTGCGTGGGGTCTGCCCCCTAGACAGTGCTCACTAATGTGAATTCCAGGGCCCAGTTGGGTGGGGAGAGTAAGGTCAGGGTAGATCACCCTCCTAAGGTTGACCAGAGGTAATAAAAACAGGGTATATTCTGGAAAGGGAGCTCCAGGAAGGGGCCACTCCAGAGAGAGAGAGAGTGTGTGTGTGTGTGTGCGTGTGTGTTGTTTAACTAACCAAAAGCAGTGGACACAAGTCCACTTGAGAGAGCAGACTGCAGAACTGAGGAAACAGCCACAGAGAAGAGAGGATGGCCTTCTGCCTACCCCATTCTCAGCTGATTGCCAGCACTACCTTCAGTCTTACCAGTTCCACTCCAGTTCTGCCCTAACTTGATTACATACAAGGGTTTTGCATACATTATCTCAAAAATGACATCGTGAGATCTTTGCCTTTGGGATTAATGAGTAATCAGGATGTACACATCCATCTCCACTAACGATCAAGCTAAAGAGTTGCAGCAGATCTTTCTCTTGTGTGGAGGGGGCATGACTGCTAGCTGGATATGTACAGGAAAGCCTGACCCAGTAATCTTGATCACATGTCCAGAGACCAGGAATGCCTATTTTGGCTGGGGTGGGTAGGGGTGGATGGGTGGATGAGGGTGAGTTTCCAACAGCCTGATATACCATTCTTCAGGGAAGAATCTGTTTTTGTGCTCCTCACCCAGTGGGTAGATCTGCTGTAGTTAAATACATATTTCTGAGCTCTGAATTGAAGCACTTGTTTTCCAAATGACTTAAGAATTTTATTTACATGGTTGTTTTCATTATGTTGCTATGAAATTGCATGTTTATTGAGAAGACAAAGCGTAAATGATAGAGATGAATCTTGGAAATATCATCATGCCTATCTACAGATAATATGTATGTACATAGACAATGCATGTTCCAGTCACTCAGTCGTGTCCAACTCTCTGCAATCCTATGGACTATAGCCCACCAGGCTCCTCTGTCCATGGAATTCTCCAGGCAAGAAGGCTGGAGTGGATTGCCATTTCCTCCTCCAGGGGATCTCCCCAACCCAGCATCAAACCTACATGTCCTGAGGCTCCTGCACTGGCAGGATTCTTTACCACTGAACCGCTTCCACCCCTTAAGACCTGACAATTGTTAGTCCACATCTTCATTCATTCACCTCAATATTCTTGAGTCTCATCTTAGTCACAAAGTCATGCAACTGGGAAAGCAAAACCGCCCATGAGAGAGAGATGAAGACCTCTCTGTGAAAAGAACAGACAAGGCCCATACTAAGTTCAGTTCAGTCGCTCAGTCATGTCTGACTCTTTGTGACCCTGTGGACTGCAGCATGCCAGCCCTCCCTGTTCATCACCAACTCCCAGAGTTCACTCAAACCCATGTCCAGCGATGCCATCCAACCATCTCATCCTCTGTCATCCCCTTCTCCTCCCGCCTTCAATCATTCCCAGCATCAGGGTCTTTTCCAATGAGTCAGTTCTTCACATCAGGTGGCTAAAGTATCTCTACTAAGTTAGAGAAAGGATTTGATGTTTCCCCTCCATCCCTATAATCCTTCTTATCCTGGATGATCAATGTTGAAGATGGATCTTAAGTAGGAGTCAAGAAACTATAAGATTAGAAAAGGAAGCTCTATTTCTTGTTCAGATTAGTGACAGAACACATTCAAATTGAGTTCCAGTGACTCCAAAACACATGTGGCAGAGGGCCAGGATGGTCTTTAAGCTTTGGAGGGGTTCTGTTTCCTGGAAACGTGGGCTTAAGGAATAGGAGTAGACAGAACTGGTGAATCTCTGTGTGGCTCAAGTCCTCTGTGGTTAAAATGGAAGCAGTCAGGGCAGAATTCTTCAGAAAATCAGGCAATACATTTTGAGAAATATCACATGGGGTTGGATGGGGAAGTGCTACTAAAACAACCATTCAAAATTAATGTGAAGAAGTTTTACGCAGCATATATTTTTCAGGGATCTGATAGGAGGGCATAGGGGATTAGGAGGGGGAGGACAAACCAGGATCATAGGCTTACTGATGGACGAGACTGTGGTAGAAATGCCCTAGAAACATTTAGCAAAGAGTCCCCGTGGGCAGTGACTTACCCTCACACCACTGTTAACAAATACAAGAGCCAGGGGTGATCCACATCCTACTTAGGAGAAAAGCAGCATTTCATCTCCAGGCTATCATGGGTTGTCCACAGTACAACAGAAGCCCTGCCTGAACTTGAGAGGTCAGCCAAAGGCAAACATGTTTCACAAGCGCTATTTTCCTAGCTCATCTTCATCTATCCAGCTTTAGGATCTCACAGACAAGATCTCGGAGACGTGAATATGAACACATCATACTCAGAAGTCCTCAACACAGAAAATAGAGAACTCTGCATTCAGCCACCTGGGCTGAACTCAAAGCATATGTCCCAATATGGACATGGTACCTTCACAGCTCTTATCTGATTGCAGTGCACAAATGTGGATTAGAAATGACATGATCACTAACTTTCTGAGGGGGGAAAAGGGGAAATCCAGTAGAGCAACTGGGTAAAAAGTTAGTAATGAAAGGTAAGTAACCCAGACAGGGAGTTTCCTGAGCAAGCATACCCTGGCAGTTTTAGCCATGCTCCTCTGACGGCACCCTTTTCTACTTCAGTTGATAGATATCTGACCCAGTGCTTGACCATCTATTCAAACCACCTCTTGCCATTTCACCAGGTAGGGACGTCAGCAAAAAGTCATTTCAGTGTAAGTAGCAACCCACTTTCCAAAACAACCCTCCACACTTCAAACTAAACAAACGACTAAGTAAACCCAGATTACATACAGCTTTATCAGAAGGAGTTTGTGTAATCTCTGAATCAACAAAGTCTGGGAAATGTGTGTACAGAATATCCATTATACAAATGTCAGGCCACAAAGTCAAATTCTTTTTTTGATATGCTATTAAGGGCCCCCGAATCCAGCCAAGATGGAGAAGGGAATGGTAACCCACTCCAGTTTTCTTGCCTGGAGAATCTCATGGATAGAGGAGCCTCGTGGGCTGCAGTCCATGGGGTCATAAAGAGTCGGATACCACTGAGTGACTAACACAATAATCCACCCAATAGAGGATAGCAGGGGAGGCCCAGGGTCTGCTAGCCTCTACCTTCTAGCCTGACTCTCTTTATGTAAAGAGCAGGAAAGCAAATTTTTCACAGAGTTATTCTCACTGTTTCCTGGAAAGAGCAAGATGCCCTTTCCCATCAGCCTGAATGGAAATCTTCTCTGAGCTGGTTTAGTTGATGTGGGTTAAGCCTGAACATCACACATCTTCACAACCACAATACAACTAGGATAATTTGGTGCTTTTTAACTTTGTTGGGTATAACTTACAAAGCCCAAGATTAAAAGGGTCATCTATGGTCTGCCAAATAGAAAGTTTCAAAGTGAAATGGTTAAGTCACATCATTAGGGGAAGAAGAAAGAATTAAAATGTATACTCACATACAGAATTAAGTATGCTCATAAAATGATCAGCACAGGAAAATATAGACAACAGCAGTTCAAAAGTACAGAGTCAGTTGGATTGTCATGGAAGTCTTAAAAGTGGACATGTACATGTATAACTGAATCACACTATACACCAGAAACATAACATTGTTAATCAACCAAGCTCCAATATAAAATTAAAATTATTAAAAATATCATGTTTTTGATCTATGTGGAAACACAAAGGCTATTTCATTATTGCCATCATATAGTCCAGAACACTTGTACAACAGGCTGGATACTCTTCAAAATCAAATAGAGCTAAGTCAGAGACTAGCCGACACATTCAATACCAACGTTTGATTTGGGAAAAGAGTTTTATTCTTGAAAGTATCTCACAAGCCATAAAATGCAGACCACAGGGCCTTCCTCATAGGTTTTTATACAAATACGATAGGATTACATGTATAATTCCTGGCCCTGGCACACACTGCACCTATAATGTTATCCCTGCCCCCAAATCTTTGGAGCAGAGAGATCTCACGCGTGCATACACATTTAGCTTTGAAGTCATGAATTTAGCTTTGAGGTCACATAATGAACACATATTAAATAATTCTTATCATTTATTCAATAACAAATATTGATTATTTACCTTTTGTACTGCCTGATCCAGAAGTCCCCCAAAACATTGTTTCATGATTAATGGATCAGAATTTTTTATAACACCCCAAGTCAAAAAGAAATGCCCAACAGTTGAGTTTATCAACTAATTAGATCCAAATAAGTTAAT
This sequence comes from Oreotragus oreotragus, assembly GCA_006410675.1. Lineage (NCBI taxonomy): Eukaryota > Metazoa > Chordata > Mammalia > Artiodactyla > Bovidae > Oreotragus > Oreotragus oreotragus. Next base: position 104,689 of record SJYX01010752.1, read on the forward strand.
TACGTTCTAACATTTAGTAGTTTTTCAGGAAAATAATAAATCCAATAAATGTAAAGAAAATAATATTTCATTTCATTGTGAAATAATCACAAATATTTATTAATACTAAGGAGACACATGTGCCTGATGGGCACTTCACAAATTCTCAAACCTGGGCACTAGCCTGGAAACCCCCACCCTCATTTCCTGCTCCACATTGTACCATGTGGTGCTGCGTTACATGACAGCAACTGCCCAAACCCTAGCTTTGCAAAGGTATGACATCACTGAGAAGAATGTCATGCATTCCAATAGTGAAACTATGAACCACCTTGAGCTAGCAGTTCACACGCTGTCTGACAGATGTCAGGAATTGATATATTTTCCTCAACTATTTAAAGTATTTCCCAGCACTCTTTCAAGTTTGCTGCAATGCCTGGGGTGCCTTGGCTCATTGTCTGGGAACCAAAAAAGTACTAAATTACATCAAATCAGACTCTTCTCGTCTGCTGTTGTACCATAAGAAACACAAATTAGACAACATTATAAATAAACAGTAACAAGACTTGTAAGAATGGAGTTCTGTATTTCTATTGCACATTTTAGCCTCTAATATTTCACCTATTCAAAGATATCTGACTTGTGTCATATGGTCACCAGATTGACTGTGCAGTGAAGGTTCTGGGCATTTGAACAGGAAAAACATTTACTAATCTTGGGGCTTCCCTGGTGGCTCAGTGGTAAAGAATACACCTGCCAATACAAGAGATGCCAGTTTGATCCCTGGGTCAGGAAGATTCCCTGGAGAAGGAATGGCAACCTACTCCAGTATTCTTGGCTGGAAAATCCCATGGACAGAGGAGCCTGGCAGGCTACAGTCCATGGGGTCACAAAGAATTGGACATGACTTAGTGACTAAATGACAACAGCAAAATCTTGATCTCAATGTTGACTTACTTTAAAAAACATAGAGCCATGCACTGTTTACCAGATGATCCTCCTCACTAGTGGGAATTTGTGAGCTCTGTGGATCAGCTTCCCATAAGGTCATTCGAAGTGAAGGAAGGGAATCTCCTTTCACACGTGAAAATAGCTCAGTACCCAAGAGCTCTACTGGCATCTACATTCTTCAGCATCTAGAATCCAGGCCTCAGGAAGCAACAGGGCTAGCCCTGCTTCCATTTAGACTCTACCCAATGTTGTGTTGTAGGCATGTCTACAGAGCTGAATGATGGCTTAGAAAACTGTTCAGGGTGACAGTGGTAAGGAGAGGTGCAGTGGGGCAGAATGTGTATGCTGCATGTGGTTAGTGAAGGCTAAGAGAGGAAAAACCCTGCTTCATAATGCTGGCTGATGTCCCTGTTACTGAGACCCCCACAGGGGAGGAGAGAGGTCCCTGAGTTCAGGGTAGGGAGAATAATCAGCCCACTACCAGGCAGAGGGGTTTCCTTCCCTTCTATACCTGCCTGCAGAAAGCTCTGAATGGAGGGACATGCTCTTTGCTGAAAGGGAGAAATGCAAAAGTCCAAATTTATTAGCTGCTAGTAGAAGATTTCTCTTAGACACATTAAATAAAATAGAAAACCAAAAAAAAAAAAAAAAAAAAGCCCACAAAAACCCAAAAAGAGCTCTGTGGAGAGGAAGTAGGCTAATCTAAAGCATTTCACAGAGGGGATGAGTCCTGGTCTTCCCACGGTGTGAGCGGGGAACCATCCTGACCTTGACGGCTGAACCCTGAAGCCCAGGGGATAGTCAAGGGGACCATTGTTCATGAGGCACCAAGCAGAGGCCCAGTAGGTCTCTTCATTGTTCTGGAGGGCCCCAGGAGAAGACAGCATAGACTCTTTCCTGAGGAGTGGACCAGGTCACTGGAAGCGGAGGCTTATTACACAAGAAGCAAGAAAAACCCACCTCCAGACTCTCCTCCCTGCAACTTTAAAGTAAATTAAGTAACACTGTCTTCCTGGGGGTATCCTTGGCAGAGACGAGCAGGACCCACTGCTCCTAGTGATGAACACATGTATGGGGCCCTATTGGCCTATTTGCCTATATGATGCCTTCTGGAATCATCCTGCCCAGTGAGCATCAGGGGCCTCAGAGTCCTAGCTTTGTCCACTAGAGCTAGGACCAAGGCCTCCTCAGGTGCCTGAGGCCCAAGGCATAGGACCTGGTACCCACTGTCAAAGCTCTGTTTCATTTTGAAATTCAACTGGCAAAAACTATTCTATTCCACCAACTCCTTCTCCAAGCATTGCGCAGCTCAAGGTGGAAAATTCAGAGACTCGCTGTTCAGAATGCACCATGTTATCCCAATGTGAATTTATAGATGAGGACACAGAAAGAAAGAAACAGAAATGCAATTGTTACCACAGGGGTGATGATCTTCCCAGGGACCCTGAATTTGGAAGTAGGAAAAATAGAAGAGGACCAGCCTCCAAGTTCATCTAAGGTGATTTATATGAGGCAGAAACGAGTATTTTACCTTGTAACACATTAGCATTTCCAGGGCAAACTCCTGCTATAAAATGCTTTTCTGGTCTGTTGATTCAATAAGCCTGCAGAGGTGCATTTGGCATTCACATATAGTGTTAATCAAGTATCTTGTTTGTTTTGAAAAACAAGAGGCCAATAATGACAACCCTTGGGTTGCCATGATGTTCCTGGCATTCTCAGATTATGTGGCAAGTCTGGACTTGGGGTCTAGTGTCAGGAACAGCATTTGTTTGGCTCTTGAGGAATTTTCAGACCAGTTACTTGGTGTCCACATCCTTGTTGCCTACATAACTTGTAGTAACATATTTGAAATGAGTCATTCATTATGCCATCTGCACATTTATCCATCCCAAGATTCACTCTGGATTTTCCCAACAGCATCCTCTCTTACTAGTTTTACCTTTATGATCTGGAGGTCCTCGCTGGGACAGGATGGAGCTGCAGTTACATGGTATGTGGTGTCAGACAAGTCTTTCCTGTAAGTATTAATTTGCAGGAGGGTTAAGGGGCTTCCTCAAGAAGGGAGGGGTACTTGATCTTTAGGAACACTGGAGATTCAGATGTGTACCTACAAACATGATGGCTTGAAGAAGAGAGCAGGGAAGAAGGTAAGGAGATGGGGATGAAAAACAAGGATCATCATGGGAAAACCTGAGAGGGCCAATTAGACTCAGCCACAGTTCTGAGAGTCAGATGGGAAGATGCTTCCCTGCTCCATGATGGTGAAAAGTGAAAGTAAAAGTCATTCAGTCACGTCCAACTCTTTGCGATAGCCTTTCCCTTCTCCAGGGGATCTTCCCAACCCAGGGATCAAATCCAGGTCTCCCGCATTGCCGGGGGATTCTTTACTAGCTGAGCCACAAGGGAAGCCTGAGAATACTGGAATGGGTAGCCTATCCCTTCTCCAGTGGATCTTCCTGACCCAGGAATCAAATTGGGGTCTCCTGCATCGCAGGCAGATTCTTTATCAACTGAGCTATCAGGGAAGCCCTCCACGATGGTGGCTGGTGTTTAAACCCACCCAGACCTACTTCCCAGGAGCTGTATATACTTTGAAGAGAAAAGGGCTATGTGTACAAACTGAAAGAATTCTCTCATCAATTTCCAGAATACTCCAGGCTCAAACTACTTTACTGTGGTGATGTGCTCCTATGAACCCAGAGACAGAAATATTCCTCACTTCAACACAGACTGCTGTTCAATTGTCACAGTAATGAAAGATCTGAACAGGTTGGTAGCCTGGGCCAGCAGTTAATCATGAGAAGAAACAGAAGCACATAAGTAACACTCAAGAAAAATAAGAGTGGTGTGGTTTGGGGTGGGCCAAGACCATGGTGATGACACTAGTGGAAGGTGGAATAGCAAGCAATCTAGTCATGGAAGCCTAGGCTAATTCCTCAACAGACAGAAAACACCCCTTTGGGAACTCAAAGAAATGCTGAGGTTGGGATGAGTTTTGTAAGGGATTGTATTACCTGCGCTAACAGGTGAGGGCTTGAGGCTCTGATCTTGATGTTAATAAGATTCATTCACACCCCAGGGCTGGAAAGGCTTGGAAACACTGTAGTTACATAAGTTTACATCAGCCCCTCCTCTTTTTTTAACTGACACAAAATCTTGGCCCTGTTATCATCTCTGATCTTGGACCACGTCCCTGAGCCACAGTGCAACGTGATCGTTCTCTGAAAGGCGGGGAGAAAAGTAAATTCACAGGTTTCTTTCAGAGTGGCCTGAGATTCCCTAATTTGTATTGCTCTGTGAGTGCAAAGCATGATGATAAAAAATGTAATTCTTCACGCACGTCAAAGACAGCTCAGTAGATCAACTTTTTTCCCCCCCCGTATATGTGTTTTTTTTTTTTTTTAAACAGGAACCATTGTGCTTTCTTTCAAGTGACAAGAGTTGTGACAGCTGCTCTAGAAGGTGTTCAATGGTTAATTAAGACACCGGTGTCATCGCTGAGCTCTTTTGTATTTCATAGAAAGCAACTGCTAAACAGATGAAAGTAGGTCTGAGGCAAGGGGTAGCATAACTATTATTTCAATTAATAAATAGCTCTAAAAGTGAAGGAAGTGATAAAGGCCTCCAGAGCGTCTGTATCTGCCCCGGTTCTGTCAGGAAAATTAAACAGAGTGCTCGTGATTGTCATTGCTTCTGTTTAAGAGATCCAAGCGAGTGGGTCACCTGTGCTGAGCCGGTTAGTCTGCTGGTTCCTGGGGCACCCCCTAGTGACACATTTGTATACCCTGGCACATCCATTGCTACAGAAAGGAGCTGGGCCAAATCACCTCTCTTTCTTCCACCTACATCCTCTCCTCTCTTCTCCCCCTCCCCCTGCCTTCCACCAAAAGAAGCCCTAAAACGTATTTTCAGACAAATATCGGGAAAGCATTTATAAATATTTCAGAGGTGTTTCATAAATAAATAAGCAAATCTACAAAAAGACTTCCCTCTTTTAATGAGATCTTGGCTGTGGTATATGCCTTTTATTTGTGCATCATTAACACCAGTTGGGGAAATTTTTATACTGGACTCTTTTGGAGTTGGGGGAGGGCTCATAATATATGAAAGAGCCTGTGAATGCAAGTCTGAAATGTGTAGCTTCGTCCCTGACAGATTAGGCAGCTCTGACATGAGGGAATAGCTTTTACTCTTTTAAAAGTAAATACTAATCAATAGCAACTGTGCCGACAAAAACCTTCTGGCTGCCTAATTGCACCACAGCTACTCATAGACCCCAACAGAATTTTCCCCTGGATGTAACAAAATTAACTACCAGGGGCTGAGCTATGAGTTATCACCAGCTCGCTATTCAAATGTAATTAACACAACCCCCCGGCTGCCACATGTACCATTAAAGTACCATTTGTACCTGTAATTTCCAAACAGGGTCTGAAGGTCATGCCCACATCAATCTTTTCAACATACTCATCTGCACAGGAAATCAAACTGGCAGGGAGGTGGTCCCGACCATTATAGGAAATCTCTTCCTCTCGGAAATCTTGTTTGTAGTTTCTCTTCTGCAGCTTAATGCCCTCTGTGGTCTCTTTGGCCATGTCAGAAATAACCAGACTGTGTCAGAGGCAAACAAGTGGTTTAAGCTATCTTAGCTTTGGGCTGATCTAGCTGCTCGATATGCAGAAATCTTACTTGACAGGAGCTTGGGATGGATGCTATGGTCACTATTATTAGTTAATAATAACTAATATTTTACTACTCATTAGGGTTTTTTAAGGACTTCTACCTACATCTTCTGAATGTATTATTATTACTGGTGATTATAATAAGAACAGTGGCCATTTATTGAGCATGGGCTAAAAGCTTTACATATATATTTTACCATTTAATTCTCACAACAACTTTATGAATTAGGAATTACTACCCCTATTTTAAAATCAAGGAAGTTGAGGCTCAGAAAGCATGACTCCGAATGCTCCAAGCATCTGGAATAATGAAGTGCCAGAATTTGAACCCAGGTTTCTGACTCTAAAGGTCCTTCTTTAACCACTATGGAAGGGACTGATAATCATCACCATCACCAGCAACATCAGCATTTTACACACATGGTAAACGAAGCAGAGAGAGGTAAAGCAACTTACTCAGGGACACTGAGCATGTCAGAGTTTCAAAGGAGACGGAAGAAGCAGTCATGGGGGTTAGTGCAATCTCTGACTCTCTAAATGCACAGCACAGCAGCCTTTCTGTCTTCAAACCAGTGGAGGTGTTGCCAGAGTTCTTTCAGGTCTTTGCTCAAAAACCATCAACTCTTCTCCCACCCCTACCTTTAGCAGGAATGTCCTTGCTCAAAACCTGCCACCTCATTCAACTTCAAGTAAGTTAACATCAGTCTTCAAGTTAAAGGGTCCAGAGATAATATATGAAGCTATAAACAACAACAAAAGCCTAGATAGAACCAGCTGGGACCAAGATGGCAAAGAACTTCCACAAACCCTCAGGCTCATTATATGTTGATTTGAGTACATTAGCATATTAAATATGACACACCTACCAGTGGCCATGATAAGACTTTAAGGACCAAAGAAGGATCGAAAGAGGGTAGCACTCCACCCCCTCAGAAAAAACCCTGCCCCTTCCCGGTAGACTAAGGCAGACAGCTCCCCATCATTGGCCTCACTCCTCTCCTTTTGTCTTTACTCTTTAAAATTAAATCCCTCTTGCTGGGTGGGTGAGGAGTTGATCTGTGAACTTATTTCTGCTTCTCCCTTCTTTGGCCACCAAAAAAAGCTCGTGCTATGTCAATATCAGCTTTGGTTTCATTATTTCCTACTCCAACCCTAACAGAAAAGGAACCTTCCCACCCCAAGCCTTGTTGAGCTAGGGCCTCAACAGGATCCAATATGACTTATTACTCAATTCAGTAATAGAAGAGTCCAGAAACATAGCCTATTAACCCGTGAAGGACATCTGTACCAGACTTTCAGCCAGAGGTCCTCTCTCTGGGCTCAGGGACCTCAACTATATAATATGCTCGGTCATACAGTCATGTTTGACGCTTTGCAACCCCATGAACTACAGCCTGCCAAGCTCCTCTACCCATGGGATTCTCCAGGCAAGAATACTGGAGTGGGTTGCCATTTTCTTCCCCAGGGGATCTTCCCAACCCAGGAATCCAACCTTCCTCTCTTGCATTGGCAGGCAGATTCTTTACCACTGAGCCACTTGGGAAGCTCATAAGAATGAATTAGATAAAAGTTCTCTTGGTCCCTTCCAGATCTATCATTTTAGGCTATTGGTGAATTCCTTGAGCTAGGAGAGGCCATACACAGAAATCTAACAGCATTATTTTCTCAAAACTTGCCCTGTACTGTCCCTGTAAGAACCCAGATAACCATGTGGTCACAAAACCATTGCTTTATAAAAGGAGGCAGGTTGAGCTGAGGATGCGCATTGTTAGGTAACTTTGAGAAATAATCAGCCACTCCAGGAGCTAATAGGGAGAGAGAATATAGGCTGCTCTCCCTCTAGTTCCCATGTGTAACTGGGCAAAGCCACCCAGTTCGTGAAGAGGTCTTCGCAAAGCCACTGAGGTCTGCAACTACGACTGGAAGTCTTGTAATTTTTCAGCTGCAGACTCTATTGTCAGAATCTTGTTCCCAGGAGCACAGTATGTATCAACGGTCCCACTATGATAGTAGTTTCTTGACTTCTTCTATTTAGAAATGCCTGGTGCTGGCCTCTAAGCCTGGTGTCTGCCTGATGGCTCAGAACTCCTCGCTTCCACCCAGAAGCACACAGGCCACATGCTCATGTGGTTTCTTTCTGGCCCAAAGCTCACGCTGTTCCATCTCAGTGAGGCCCCTGCATCAGAGACACCATCAGCCCAGCTCTGAGGGGACACTCATGCCTGAGTTAACTGTGTTGTTTGTGTGTCAGGCGTAGAGGGGACTTTGGTGTCCAGAGATCCTTGGCATCAATTTATCTCCATTTAAATATGCTTTCCCTTGATTCAGAATGAACTGTGAGAAGCAAAAATACTCATCAAAATGGAATGCAAATATCCAAGGCTCCTTTTTCTCAGAAATGCCCTATTTTCCCCCTTCCATGGTACTAATGTTTTAGAAATAGAAGGCACCTCTAGAGAGACAGGATAATACCAAATTTTTAAATCTGTAGAAAATGAGTACAGGGGTAGGCGGCACTATTAGTGCTACTAAAAATAAGCCTGGGGAAGCGACAATAAATGGAAAAACCAGAAGTCATTCCTTTTTTAAACTGCATTGAAAACTCTGTATATTCAGAAGCCATTTTCTCCAGAGATTCCAACAATAATACTTTGGATTAAACATTCATTTCCAGAGTGGTCTCTCTCCCATTTTATCCCCCTCTCGACCCTCCCCTCATCACTGTCCCAGCAACGCAGACTGATTATCAGGCTTATTACCCACACAAGACCATGTGGTTCTGCCAAACGCCACAGTACTGGGGCCATTATGCTGTGCTTGGTGTTGGAGATGAGCATTATTTTCCTTTATGTTTTATAGAGAGTTCCAAGGTTGCTGTAGACAAACAACGCAGTGCAGGGGAGAAAGGATGTCCCCCTTGGACTGGATGTCCTTTCCCGTCTGTTCTGCCTGCGGTGGATGAGGTGTCTGACATCCTGACCTCCGGGAGGGGTGGGGGAGGGGTCCACTCACACCACTGTTCTCAGGGCAGGTCAAAACATGTCCTGAGAAGTCATGCCAGCCGTCGACAGTTCTACTGGGCTGGAAAACTGACTGCAAATATTATCACTGCAAGGACACTGGTTCCCAATATCCCACCTGCTCTGTCTGTTCCAGACACCATACCGGATGCATCTGCTAGCCTCAGCCGTGGACTCTCTCAGCTGAGCTGTACTCAGGCATCTGGGCATTTCTGGGATTTGAATAATTTAAAAAAAAAAAAAAAAACANCTGCTCTCCCTCTAGTTCCCATGTGTAACTGGGCAAAGCCACCCAGTTCGTGAAGAGGTCTTCGCAAAGCCACTGAGGTCTGCAACTACGACTGGAAGTCTTGTAATTTTTCAGCTGCAGACTCTATTGTCAGAATCTTGTTCCCAGGAGCACAGTATGTATCAAGGGTCCCACTATGATAGTGGTTTCTTGACTTCTTCTATTTAGAAATGCCTGGTGCTGGCCTCTAAGCCTGGTGTCTGCCTGATGGCTCAGAACTCCTCGCTTCCACCCAGAAGCACACAGGCCACATGCTCATGTGGTTTCTTTCTGGCCCAAAGCTCACGCTGTTCCATCTCAGTGAGGCCCCTGCATCAGAGACACCATCAGCCCAGCTCTGAGGGGACACTCATGCCTGAGTTAACTGTGTTGTTTGTGTGTCAGGCGTAGAGGGGACTTTGGTGTCCAGAGATCCTTGGCATCAATTTATCTCCATTTAAATATGCTTTCCCTTGATTCAGAATGAACTGTGAGAAGCAAAAATACTCATCAAAATGGAATGCAAATATCCAAGGCTCCTTTTTCTCAGAAATGCCCTATTTTCCCCCTTCCATGGTACTAATGTTTTAGAAATAGAAGGCACCTCTAGAGAGACAGGATAATACCAAATTTTTAAATCTGTAGAAAATGAGTACAGGGGTAGGCGGCACTATTAGTGCTACTAAAAATAAGCCTGGGGAAGCGACAATAAATGGAAAAACCAGAAGTCATTCCTTTTTTAAACTGCATTGAAAACTCTGTATATTCAGAAGCCATTTTCTCCAGAGATTCCAACAATAATACTTTGGATTAAACATTCATTTCCAGAGTGGTCTCTCTCCCATTTTATCCCCCTCTCGACCCTCCCCTCATCACTGTCCCAGCAATGCAGACTGATTATCAGGCTTATTACCCACACAAGACCATGTGGTTCTGCCAAACGCCACAGTACTGGGGCCATTATGCTGTGCTTGGTGTTGGAGATGAGCATTATTTTCCTTTATGTTTTATAGAGAGTTCCAAGGTTGCTGTAGACAAACAACGCAGTGCAGGGGAGAAAGGATGTCCCCCTTGGACTGGATGTCCTTTCCCGTCTGTTCTGCCTGCGGTGGATGAGGTGTCTGACATCCTGACCTCCGGGAGGGGTGGGGGAGGGGTCCACTCACACCACTGTTCTCAGGGCAGGTCAAAACATGTCCCGAGAAGTCATGCCAGCCATCGACAGTTCTACTGGGCTGGAAAACTGACTGCAAATATTATCACTGCAAGGACACTGGTTCCCAATATCCCACCTGCTCTGTCTGTTCCAGACACCATACCGGATGCATCTGCTAGCCTCAGCCGTGGACTCTCTCAGCTGAGCTGTACTCAGGCATCTGGGCATTTCTGGGATTTGAATAATTTAAAAAAAAAAAAAAAAACAGAAAGAGAAGAAGAGTCTCTCACCAAGCACTAAGTCTCAGGTGTCAATGCACTCCTGCGTACCTACAGTGGGCTAGTAGACAAGGTCCACAAGAAAAGTAATCCCAAGGCCAAAATTTATTCCTGCTTTTCCAACTTCTCAAAAACTTTATCACAATACTTAATCCTCTCACACACAAATAAATGGAGGTACTCTTAGAAAATCTGTAGAAAATAGAGTCACAGGATATTTATCAAGGGGCATGTATAAAGCAACTGGTCCACTTTCTACGTTTCATAGAGGCGGAAACTGAGGAAGAGAACGTGAAGGTTCTGAATCAGCATGTGTTGAAGCTGGGAGAGTGCCCTGGCCAGGGCTCTGCCTCCTAATTCAGAGTTCTTACCACCATCCCGGGCCCGGGCAGGGTTTCTAGGTTCATTCATGGAACCTCAGGAAAGAAAACGGCCTCAGGTCCGACAGGAGTGAAAGGCCAAGGTTTAGAATACCTCCCTCTTTTTCACAAGGCGAAATGGAACATATCACTCTTTTTCCCTTCTTTGTTTCAGTCCGGGCATATCTGCCTCTTAAAAGCAGCTAACCCTTCACCATGGAGGTGATGCAGAAATCTACCAATAAAGTAAGCCTGAAAGCCCTTTGCTTCCCACAGAAAAATCTATATGTGCCCTTCAGCCTTATAATTGAGTTGCAAAGGGGAAAATAAAATTGTTTCCTAGCTGTGTGGAGCCATTCCACCCAACATGCCAATAAAAAGCAACTGATGTTTTTGTCCATGGGATGTCCAGGTTCAAAGTTAGATCTATGAAGCTAAACAAGGGCTAGGTTATTACCAACAAACGATTACACTCCAGGTTGTATTGAACAGAGCGCTATTTGAACTCTTGAGACTAATTGGAAGGGTTCCGAAATGTCAGTGTTGACGTCCCCAGTCTAGATTCCCTGAATCACAGTGGAAACTAACTCTGAATCTTAAAAATGTTGCCATCCAGAAAGGCTCATGTTTCTAGCAAGAGATGCGAATATTAATCCTGGGTAGACAAATCACTTAGCTATGAATGTCCTGCTTTGCCATCAGATAGATAGGTAATAACTATCTACATTATCTTTTTCTGAAATTGATCGGGAAGATTGAGTAAACAATAATATTCTCTACTTGTAGAGTGTTTTAACTTGTAGAAATGCTTTTATTTGACGTCAATTACTCCTCGTAATATCTGTAAACAGGTGAATACCACCTGCCTCAAAACAGCCCTGTGTATTTGGGGGTACAGCCACATTTTAGAGATGAGCGTACTTAGACTCAGAGGGATTAGGTGGCCCATCTATGTCACACAGCTAGAGAGCAACAAAGGCGGGACAAACCTGGATTGGCTAGTTTCACAACCAATTTTCTCTGCAAGGAATCACAACACTTTTATCTTGGTACACAGGTGATGCTTTTAAAGGTTTAAAAGTGTGACACCATAATAACTAATTAAAGGCATCCCCATCCTGTTAGTCATGTCACTATTTAGCAGTCCAAGCCCCTCTCCACCAACATAAATCACCCTGGTATGACTACAGCTAGCTCTGGCAGCACCTGGCTGTGTCTGCTTCACTGATGGATGGATGAAATGGCTGGACCAGTCCTGCAGCACACCCTCTGCTCCCAAGGCCACTTACATGGCCAAGTCCAAGAACATCGGACCAACCCAATCTTTCATCACACTTGGTCTGTTGATTTTATTTGCAGACAAAACACAAGGCTGCCTTCCTGGTGTAATTTCCAGGTTCTTACGAAAAAACAACCTCTTCTTCAACTCTCTTCTAGCCCTTCCCTTAAGGCTTTAAAGCCCTCAAATGGGGATCTAAAAATAATCATTCTACAGGAGAGACAGGCATAAAGTACAAATATATTACAGAATCAATTCAGGGCAATGGACTCATTCACTAATGAATAAGTAAAGTACTTAGCAATTTGGCGGGGGCAGGAGAGGGGGCGTGGAAACAAGAGGGGTGGAGACCCAAGAAGAAGGTCTCAGTCAGCTGATGTGGGGAGAGGTCACAGGGGTGGGAATGGGGGTTCCTAGGAACACTGAAGATAGTCCACTGACTGCATTGTTTTGCTTAAGGCAATGCCTATTGAATGTTCTAGGCAGTAGAGAACTGGTTGGAGGACCTATTAACAGGTTGGATTTATTAAAATTTGTTAGATTAAAAAAATTTAAGCAGCTTTACTGAGATAAAACTACATACCATAAATTCCACATACTGCAAGTGTCCAATTCAATGACTTTTAGTAAATTTATCAAGTAGTATAACCATCACCAGAATCTAGTTTTAGAAACAAGTTCGAAGAAATCGTGCTTTGAAAATGTCTACTTCTTCCCCATAACAGAGTATTTCCTTTTGTCCTGTGAACTCAAGGATTTATTCTTGCGAACAACTGCTTCAGTTAGGTTTCACTGGAACACTGCATCAAGGCTTTAAAAAATCTGCCCTCTTTTTGTGGTTTCTGTGTATTGGGATTTGAGGTGCGCTTAGAGCCCAGCCACTCAGTACTCAGACTCAAGGAGGTATCCCTGGCCCACCGTCACTTCCACAGGCTCCACACCCACTCCTTGGAAAGTTACAGGGAGCTCTTGGTCACATCTCCGGTCCCCAGAAGCAGGAGAACAAGCACGTGACCAGCCAGCCCCTCTACCCCAGCTTCCTATACCCAGCCCTCCTGGGAAGGCGTGGGGGAAACTGGCTGCCATCATGGCATTCCCTTCTGGTTGCCAGATCCTCTTGTTGTTTCTACACTTCTTAGAGACTGTCAGCCCAACTACACACCACCTCCTCCTGCCCACCATGTGACAGGTCACACTGTCCTTTTTCCTCAGGAGACCAAATCAATGACCTACCTCATCCCAGGTCTTTCTGTTTCACTGTGAGTCAGGTGCAAGACAGAAAGGTAGCCCTGTTTTAAGGCAAGTGCCAGAACGAAGACACTGCTCTGTTTTGCTGCCATTGGTTAGCAGCAGGCATGGGTAAAGAATGGGTGTGAGTAAATGTTGGGTTAAGTATAGAACCTACTTAAACTCTTTAGACTGTTTAGGTTCAAGGTTACAGTTCATGGAGTGGGAGTCTATTTAAGAGAGTCTGAACAAAAGGTATATACACCTTTATACATGCTATTCTCTCTTTAGAGTCTTCTTTCTTCCTCTTGCCTGTCCTTCCATCTCACTGTTCTGCAAGCCCTAGCAACTGACCATCCTTTCCCCAGTGTCACCCCTTCCTGTGGAACTTAGGCTGATGGATCAAGTATATCTGTTTGGTGTCTGTCTTCCTTTCACACGGTGAATCTTCCAGAAAGAGGACCATGTCCTTTTCAACGCTGGTGTCTAATACTATATCTGGTTCATAAAAGACACTCCAAAGATGCTCTGCACTCAACTGATGAGGAAAGGATCATGAAAATGAACAGGGGCTCACATGCCAAGTAATTATTTCCTTCTTCAGGCAGCTGTGCTAATCTGCCAGACTTTACATGACCAGGGGACACTGTGTGATAATTTTGTGAATTAAGAAATTGTTTTGGACTCAAGTAGCATCGAACATAAAGGGCAGTGTTAGATTCCAAGAAAAAGGGCTGCAGGCTCTGGGAAAGGAGCTTTCCAGAAGTACTTGTCCATTGGGAAAGTCAGGGCGTGCAGACTCCTAGTAAAAGAGAAGACATTTACAGTCTTCCCAGATTTGGAAGAATAAAGCAAACACTCCTCCTTACAAACATCTACAGTCAGAGTTATATCCACAACAAACAATATAAAGGTGTGCTTTCGATCTGTGTCTTATGAAATTGCCTTCACGACTTTAATTTTGTCTCTCATGTCCAGTTATCGCACGCCCCATGCTTAGCATGGTATCCAGAAAACAGAGAGCACTTAGTAGATACTGGAGGTATGAATGAATATTTTATAGTCTGGCTGGCCTCTTTCCCCACAAAATGTGTATATTTTGCTCCTCTGCGCTCTATAAACATAAGTATGACGGAATGAATTTTCCATTGACCATCTCACTTGTCTAGGAAGCAATCCATAAATATGTTAACAAATGGGAAATTAGCAAGTCCATGCAAACCAAGGCCTGGGAGTACCACCATTTAGAAAAAAGATGCAGTAAAGACTCAAAATCGCAGACATCCTAAAGTGAGTATCCACCTTTTGAAAGAAGAAATGTCAGAGGATTCTGGGGGCTAGTGGGATAGCCAGAAAGAAGCAGGAATGAAGGGGAGGGGAGGGAACTAAGGCTTCTTTGGCACCTACTTTGAGACAGGTATCTGGCCACAGACCCCATTTCTCATGTCAGTTCTAATAATAGAAACTACCACCTGGATATGGCCATCATGACTATATCCTTGAGGAGGGAAAGATCAAAGAGACTGTGTATCCTACCCAAGGTCATCCACTAGAAAGTGGCCAGGTTAGAATTTGCACACAGATTTTTTAACTCTAAAGCTGAGGCTCTCTCCAGTTCACCATGTATCCAGGCCCTAAAGTTCCTCTAAATCTGGAATCCCACAGGACAGGGACATGTCCTACTCATAACTGGAGCCTGTCCTCCTCAGTTCGGACCATGAGAAGCACTACCACATGATTCCTGAGCTGCGTTGCAGATCACAAGCATTAATACTCTTCTTTTCTTTTTAGATTCTTATTCATTTTTTAAAAATATGAGTGATCTATGATGATCCTTTATATATTTTTTGCCATGCAGCATATAGGATATTAGTTCCCCAAGTAGGGATTGAACCTGTGTCCCTGGCATTGGAAGCTTGGAGTCTTAACCACTGTATCTCCAGGGAAGTCCTAGCATTGACACTTGACAGAGACGCTGTCTGTCCATAGCCCAGACATCCGAGGGAAGACACACACTTACCCAGCACTGGCCCTGGAGGAAGTGCTTAGGCAGCACTGGTTTCACTGACGGATCATGGAGTGCAGAGATGTTTCCTGGCTATTACACAGACCTTTGTGATTCAACCTTAGCAGCAATAACATTGGGGGCTTCAGGAGTTCCTTCTCCACTTTCGAAAGGCAGTGTGCAAAATCTCCTCCCTATGGTTACCCTGGCCACCCAGTACAGCCAATGCACAGTCTCCCAGGTTGTGCTGACTTCCTCTAGTCAACGTTCAAGACCGGTTTTGAGATGCATGTTTAGTCTAGTGTGGAGACTGCGAGGGGTTAGCATCAGGCAGCTAGGTTCTAGTCCCTGCTTGACCACTGGTAGGAGCAGGGGTGAGGCAAGGGAGGGCTGAGGCAAGTCACTTTTACCCCCTGGCCCTTAGTTCCTCATCTGTCAATTGAAGACTTGACAGGCAACTCCTAAGCATTGTAGAATTTTCTATGGTGACACAAATACTCTGCTTTCTGCACTGCTCAGTGTAGTAGTCACCGGTTATCTATATCCATTTATCTATCTGTACATACATACTAAGCCCTTGAAGTGTGGTTAGTGTGATTCATGACATTTTATTTATTTTTAATTGGAGGATAATTGCTTTACAGTAGTGTGTTGGTTTCTTCCATACATCAACATGAATCAGCCACAGATATACATATGCCTCCTCCCTCTTGAACCTCCTTCCCATCTCCCACCCCAACCCACTCCTCTAGGTTATCACAGAGTCCCTGGTTTGAGCTTCCTGTGTTACACAGCAAATCCCCACTGGCTATCTGTTTTACAAAAGTTAAAAGTATATGTTTCAATGGTACTGTCTTAATTTGCCACACCTTCTCCTTCCCCAACTGTGTCCACAAGTCTGGGAGCTGACATTTTAATTTTATAAAATTTATATAATTTTAGCTAATGTACAATTTATATAATCTTAACTAATTTAGATTTAAATTTAAATGGCCACACATGGCTAGTGGTTCCCTATTGGACAGAGAAGCAAGAAGAAACCTCCAGCTCTGAGAAGCAGAGAAGGAAGCAGCTTAAGGTAGGATTAAACGTTCCAGCTCACACAGATACGGATTCAAGTCCCATTCTAACACTTGCTAGCTATGGGACCAAGTCCAAAGTATTTAACCTCTTTAAGCTTTGGTTTCTTCTTCTATAAAATGGAGCTAATACTGGCTTCTATACACCTGTGTAAAAACTGAATGAGACAGAGCTCTAAGTGTGCCGTCTATCAAACAACCAGGGCTCTACAGATGAAGGGGTGGGGGAGTTTCTTTCTCTGATTAATCCATTATTTCATTCACCAAAAGGTCACATTGAAAATTGAGTGAAAAGAGAGAAGGTTCAAAATCCCCTGGGTGGGGTCCTAGGGGGAGGGGAAGCAATAGGGGAGGGAGGAGCCAGAGAAGAAAAGGCAGTTTTGCCTATTTCACATTTTTTCCCAGGGCTGTCCTGTATGTGCTGTGTGACGTACTGGGTCCAGTTACACAAGATCTAGCTAGATATTTAGATTCCCTGAGATGCACCTGTGTTGTGTAATCTTCCCACTCCTGTAAAGGAATAGCTTTGACTGGCCAGGGTTTTACAGGAGGCATCTTCACTGAGATTTCTGGCAAACAAGGGAAGGGTCCTCGACAGTCTACAATAAACGTGCAAACAGTCTGATACATCAGGATGACACTTTCTGTGCTCTTTAACTGGTATTTTCTAGCAAGAATAATTAAACAGAGGCCAAAATAAAGTTATGACCAACTTAGACAGCATATTAAAAAGAAGAGACATTACTTTGCCAACAAAGGTCTATCTAGTCAAGGCTATGGTTTTTCCCGTGGTCATGTATGGATGTGAGAGTTGGACTATAAAGAAAGCTGAGCACTGAAGAATTGATGGTTTTGAACTGTGGTGTTGGAGAAGACTCTTGAGAGTCCCTTGGACTGCAAGGAGATCCAACTAGTCCATTCTGAAGGAGATCAACCCTGGGGTTTCTTTGGAAGGAATGATGAAGCTCCAATACTTTGGCCACCTGATGCGAAGAGCTGACTCATTGGAAAAGACCCTGATGCTGGGAAAGATTGAGGGCAGGAGGAGAAGGGGACGACAGAGGATGAGATGGCTGGATGGCATCATCGACTCGATGGACATGGGTTTGGGTGAACTCTGAAAGCTGGTGATGGATAGGGAGGCCTGGCACGCTGCAGTTCATGACGTTGCAAAGAGTCTAACATGATTGAGCGACTGAACTGAACTGAACTACCCACTTGGCTAAAGTGAAAGCAGTTCGTGAGAAAGTTTCCGACTTCTTTTGCTCCCAGAGTTGCCAACTGTGACTAGTTAGCATCACCTCCATCTTAATAAACAGCTTCCCATCCACGTGACTCTTACAAACCTCATTTAAATCAGTTGGAGGATTTTTAAAAATCCCAATGCCCAGGATATACCACAAACAATGAAATCAGAAAGGGTGAGGGTGGGACCCAGGTACCAGTCCTTTTTAAAGTGTCCTGAATGATTCTAATATACAGCGTCGTTTGAGCACCAGGCATTCAGAGGGAGTGATCTGGGTAGAAACTCAGGAGTTAAGTCCATGGGGAGCCCTGATCTATATCACAGACTCTAGGCCTCATCAGATCACGCTGATATTCTATTTAGCTCACATTGCTTACTGCAACTAGCATATTTCTCAACCAACATGCTCTTTAATAATTTGGGCCATTTCCACATTGTTAGCATTGACAGGGAAATTCCCCACGGAATTGGTGATGGGAGGGGTTGGTGCTTTAAAATCAAGCCTCGCAGAAGTATTAAGCTGGCTTCCGGAGCCCAAAAACCATCAACAGAAGAGTTGCTTCGACAACTTCTGCATGCTGCCACCTGGTGGGGCCTGCTCCCAACTTGATCATGGCTCCTCATTTTTGGGCTCCTGCCCCCTCCCCCAAAGAGATGTAATTTAGGAAAATGTCATGCATTTTCAATCCAATTTACTGGTGCCTTCCACATTGATCAGACTTCCTTCTCCTTTTTCCTCCCATCTGGTTAATATAATTATTGCTTTCACACGGTGAAGCCATTTTATGTAATAGCTTTGTTTGTTACTATGGTTACAAGTTAGGCAGTACTTTGGAATATAAATCTATCACCTCCCAAAAGCAGCTTTCTATTTGTCAAGGTGCAGCCCTCACACGCATCAAAGAGCAAGCCAAGCAGTGGCATTCATTTTCTGTCTTAAGGAAAAGTGGCCTTTCTTGGCCAAAGTGTATTTGAAAGTCCTCTGAGTCTAGTGTGGACACTCCTTGGAAATTGCTGAGTGCCGTCACCCTTTCTCCCCCAGGGGGTTTTCCTGCCTGAGTGAGGCACCGGTAAGAATGAGCCGAGAGAGATTCAGAAAAGTTGGTAACAGGGTAGCTCTGGCTGCTAGGCAGGAGCCCTTCTATTGCACAGCCAGCCAGAGTTATTAGACTGTTCACTCTTGCCTGGTTTCTCAGCTAAAGGCAAGGCTGAGAATGTAATCTCTCCAGAGTTAAATTTCTTTAGGTGTAATCCGTTCCTCTCACGCATCTCAAGCCACGCCCCTTATTTCCTGATGGGGATGGAGTTATAATCTCCCTTCGGAAAATGGCAAAAGTTCAGAGCTGGGTTCAATCTGCCACCCTCAAGTGACAAAGCGTGACCAAGTCTCTGCTGTGACAGCGCTTAACACCCAGCTGAATCAGACTCGAACCTAGGAGGACAGAATACGTATGGCCTGTGAAGCGGGGCTCTCTTCCTTCTCTTGGTCAGGGGTAGCAGCTAACCCTGGAGAGGTTTGTGGACTTATAGCACCCTCTGTACGTGTAACCATCTAATCCTCATGACATCCGCGCGAGGTCCCCATCACCTGGCCTCCCTCTCATTTTATAGAGGAGGAAATTGAGGCTCAGAGGGATTAAGCACTGTCTCCAGATCACAAAGGCCATGACAAAGCCTGGCCTCATCACCTTTAGGGTCAGAGTTCTGCTTTAGAAAAGTCTAAGGAATCCTTGCTGCCAACTCAGCAGAGGTTCACTTTCCCAATTCAAAGAGCAGGGCCCAGGAGAAAAGAAAGAGCAGGGACTATCCACGTCTGCGTGAAGGCCTTCATTAAACCAAATGGAACAAACTCCAAGTATCTTCTTCCCCGCCTTGAGGAGAAATTTATTGTTTTGGTAGGCCATCAGTGAATTTCCAATGGCTATTAATTAACTAGCCATGTCATTCAAATTTATTATTGCAGAGCAGGAACATACTTATTTACACCACTCACATGGCAGGATAATTTGTAGTTATATAATTTCAATGTAATTATGATCGGAATTGCCAGGTAGAAACTAGGCACTTTGGAGGTGTGTGTTTATCAACAACTCGCTACCTTGGAATTACCCACTCATGACATGAGTAGTTGAGGCCTCATAAGAAAGGTTGTTAATTGGGGACTTTATGTTTGCATTCCCAAATGACAGAAAAAGCAGGAACCTCAAAGCTACCAGAACTATTTTCTTCTTCTTCTGGTAGACTTCTGTAGTTCTGCAGGTTCATCCTGTTTGTGGGCATGTCTGGGGTGCTCTGGTGACAGGGAGGGAGCAGAAAGAGATGTGTGAGCTTTAGTGAAGGGTGCAAGTGCTGAACTGTACCAGGTTCCTCTCTGCATCTGTTGAACCTGGGCATGGGAAGGAAATACTGATTTGTGACTTGTGAAGGAGTGAGTGAGGAAAGTCTGAGAACCTACTCATGGGCTAAGGGGTACAAAAGTCCTGGTCATCTGCTCCATGAGCAGAATGAAAGCTGGAGAAAGGAGGCCAGAGGAGAGGAGATGGTGAATTCCATATACACGAGATGTTACGAGAAAGCACGCAGCTTACATAACCTCTACTGGGCACGCATCACCCCTCTCCTCTCCCACAGAAAACAAAAATGATCCCAGGGCTGGTTTTCTTGACCAATGTCCCCCTTTCTCTTCCTCTATATTTCCTAGTAGTTCTGAGGCTGTGCTTACTGTTTGTAAGATGGGGGCAAGGGGACGAGAAACCCACCCAGTGTGATGATTCTCAGCTCTTCAGATGGTTCTTGGCTCAGCACATGTAGAATAAGATAAACACTGGCTTTTAGAACTGCAAGGGGAGTTCGTTGAATGGTAGAGAAACATAGGCCCCCGAAGGGGTGAACTTATGGGTCCAACTCACCCGGCAGATGAATGGAAGAGCCAGGCTTGGAATGCACACATGTCAGCAGCGAAGTGATCTTCCATAATGCAACTCTGTTGTGAGGGAGGAGCTGTGGATGTTGTCGAATATTATTAGACTAATATAAATAATGGCCGGATGGGGTGTGTCTCTGCAGCCATCCTAAAAGCTGCTCTGGGATCTTTTTTTTTTTTTTCCCCTTGCCTTTTAAAATAACCTTACATAAAGACTCCTGTAACAAATCCTTCCAGGGGCCAAGAGCAGAAAGACATTTGTTCTTCCTGATGTGAAATGCCTCCCCCATCCCCTCGAGATAATCAAGATAACAGAACTCCACAGTTCACAACAATGCCCCCTTTTCTCTCGGCTGCTAGAAGGCTGAAGGCTACACTTTGGGCTCATTTGCTCAAATTTTCCTCAGGAAGGAGTTTTCATGATCCTTTTTTTCCTTCTCTTTCACTTGATACCTGCTTTTACATCAGGTAAATTGTTTTGATCTTTCTGTACCTGTGTTTTCATTATAAAATTTCCAGATGGAGGTGCAGCTATTAAAGTCATAAATGTAAATAAACAAGTAATAATCTTAAACCATGTAGTTCAATGCTTAAAGAACTAAATCTTACAGAATTCACAGCCATGTTGTGAAGGATCCCACCCACTCTAGCACCACAGATATACAATGTGCAAGAGGAGGAAAGCTCAGTTTTCATGAAAAGGAACATTAGGCAGAAGAGGCTGGTTCCCTTTCTCAGCCAGAAGCACCATCTTGCCCCACTAACCATTATACTGAGAACCTTGGAGTTGTGCAGTTTGGAGAGAGACCTATAGTAACCTGAAACATACTTTACTAACAGCAAAGAAAAGCAGCTGACATTTCCTGGATGGCTGCAGCATGCCTGGTGCTATACGTGGGATCTAGCTATCCAACTATCAATATGTCTCCTTTTATCATCCCCCTCTATCATCTTTCTAGTTCGTTGTTGTTGTTCAGTTGCTAAGTTGTGTTCGACTCTTTGTGATCCCGTGTATGGCTGCACACGCTAGGCTTCACTGTCCTTTACTATCTCCCAGAGTTTGCTCAAACTCATGTCCATTGAGTTGGTGATACCATCCAACCATCTCATCCTCGGTTGCCCCCTTCTCCTCCTNTTTGTGATCCCGTGTATGGCTGCACACGCTAGGCTTCACTGTCCTTTACTATCTCCCAGAGTTTGCTCAAACTCATGTCCATTGAGTTGGTGATACCATCCAACCATCTCATCCTCGGTTGCCCCCTTCTCCTCCTGCCCTCAACCCTTTCCATCAGGGTTTTTCTAGTGAGTTGACTCTTCATATCAGATGGCCACAGTATTGGAGCTTCATTTTTCTCTAAAATTGACATCATCATCCATACTTTGACAGATAAGGAAGCAGAGATTTGGAACTAATATTTTCAAGGTCAAAGAATAAATAGACATAGGGTCTGAAACCCATCCTCATGTACATATGACATTCACAATTTCTACCGTATCACTCATCCTCAATCACTGTCACCTAAAATTGTCAATAGTAGGCACCCATTTTAGATCTCTCTCAGGCCTAAGGTCACCAAGCTGTCCCAGTGCCCAAACTGGACTCCCAGGAAGAACAGTTTGGGAGCTACAGATGTGAAGGATAAGGATGACCCAGCAAACCAAGGGGAAAAGCCTGTTTCTGGGGGTCATAGTTAACCATGGGCTATTATTAATACNGATGTGTGAGCTTTAGTGAAGGGTGCAAGTGCTGAACTGTACCAGGTTCCTCTCTGCATCTGTTGAACCTGGGCATGGGAAGGAAATACTGATTTGTGACTTGTGAAGGAGTGAGTGAGGAAAGTCTGAGAACCTACTCATGGGCTAAGGGGTACAAAAGTCCTGGTCATCTGCTCCATGAGCAGAATGAAAGCTGGAGAAAGGAGGCCAGAGGAGAGGAGATGGTGAATTCCATATACACGAGATGTTACGAGAAAGCACGCAGCTTACATAACCTCTACTGGGCACGCATCACCCCTCTCCTCTCCCACAGAAAACAAAAATGATCCCAGGGCTGGTTTTCTTGACCAATGTCCCCCTTTCTCTTCCTCTATATTTCCTAGTAGTTCTGAGGCTGTGCTTACTGTTTGTAAGATGGGGGCAAGGGGACGAGAAACCCACCCAGTGTGATGATTCTCAGCTCTTCAGATGGTTCTTGGCTCAGCACATGTAGAATAAGATAAACACTGGCTTTTAGAACTGCAAGGGGAGTTCGTTGAATGGTAGAGAAACATAGGCCCCCGAAGGGGTGAACTTATGGGTCCAACTCACCCGGCAGATGAATGGAAGAGCCAGGCTTGGAATGCACACATGTCAGCAGCGAAGTGATCTTCCATAATGCAACTCTGTTGTGAGGGAGGAGCTGTGGATGTTGTCGAATATTATTAGACTAATATAAATAATGGCCGGATGGGGTGTGTCTCTGCAGCCATCCTAAAAGCTGCTCTGGGATCTTTTTTTTTTTTTTCCCCTTGCCTTTTAAAATAACCTTACATAAAGACTCCTGTAACAAATCCTTCCAGGGGCCAAGAGCAGAAAGACATTTGTTCTTCCTGATGTGAAATGCCTCCCCCATCCCCTCGAGATAATCAAGATAACAGAACTCCACAGTTCACAACAATGCCCCCTTTTCTCTCGGCTGCTAGAAGGCTGAAGGCTACACTTTGGGCTCATTTGCTCAAATTTTCCTCAGGAAGGAGTTTTCATGATCCTTTTTTTCCTTCTCTTTCACTTGATACCTGCTTTTACATCAGGTAAATTGTTTTGATCTTTCTGTACCTGTGTTTTCATTATAAAATTTCCAGATGGAGGTGCAGCTATTAAAGTCATAAATGTAAATAAACAAGTAATAATCTTAAACCATGTAGTTCAATGCTTAAAGAACTAAATCTTACAGAATTCACAGCCATGTTGTGAAGGATCCCACCCACTCTAGCACCACAGATATACAATGTGCAAGAGGAGGAAAGCTCAGTTTTCATGAAAAGGAACATTAGGCAGAAGAGGCTGGTTCCCTTTCTCAGCCAGAAGCACCATCTTGCCCCACTAACCATTATACTGAGAACCTTGGAGTTGTGCAGTTTGGAGAGAGACCTATAGTAACCTGAAACATACTTTACTAACAGCAAAGAAAAGCAGCTGACATTTCCTGGATGGCTGCAGCATGCCTGGTGCTATACGTGGGATCTAGCTATCCAACTATCAATATGTCTCCTTTTATCATCCCCCTCTATCATCTTTCTAGTTCGTTGTTGTTGTTCAGTTGCTAAGTTGTGTTCGACTCTTTGTGATCCCGTGTATGGCTGCACACGCTAGGCTTCACTGTCCTTTACTATCTCCCAGAGTTTGCTCAAACTCATGTCCATTGAGTTGGTGATACCATCCAACCATCTCATCCTCGGTTGCCCCCTTCTCCTCCTGCCCTCAACCCTTTCCATCAGGGTTTTTCTAGTGAGTTGACTCTTCATATCAGATGGCCACAGTATTGGAGCTTCATTTTTCTCTAAAATTGACATCATCATCCATACTTTGACAGATAAGGAAGCAGAGATTTGGAACTAATATTTTCAAGGTCAAAGAATAAATAGACATAGGGTCTGAAACCCATCCTCATGTACATATGACATTCACAATTTCTACCGTATCACTCATCCTCAATCACTGTCACCTAAAATTGTCAATAGTAGGCACCCATTTTAGATCTCTCTCAGGCCTAAGGTCACCAAGCTGTCCCAGTGCCCAAACTGGACTCCCAGGAAGAACAGTTTGGGAGCTACAGATGTGAAGGATAAGGATGACCCAGCAAACCAAGGGGAAAAGCCTGTTTCTGGGGGTCATAGTTAACCATGGGCTATTATTAATAAAATAGCTATTTTTCATCCTTCCAAATGAAATAGAATATTATTGCTAATATAATATTCTAACCATTCTAACCATTGTTAGAATATTGGCAAATCTTCAAGTAAGCACAATGTCAAGATGGATTTTATTAAAAATCTTATGAAAAATTTGTTTCTTTTGTTGATGGTTTAGTCAGGAGTATCTATACTTCTGTTATATGATTGTTGGTATCCTATTATAGAATGAGAGGAATTATGTTAAATCACAGATGCAGGACACTTCAGAGCAGTGCTTCTTTTGCATTAAACTTATTTCAAGAAGATTCACGAAGCCCTGAAGGCCTGAATTGGGACTTGGGATTCAGCGATTCTGGACTAGAATATTTCAGGGTCAAATCTCAATCCTGTTTCTCCTTCAGAGCCTTTCAGAACCTTATGTTAACCTCCAGTCGTATGGAATTATATATATATATAATATATATATAATTATATATATATAATATATATATATAATAGCTAATTATATATATTATTATATATATATAATAGCTAATTTCTTTGTCTATTTAGACAGAAATGGGTGCTAGAAAAAACTGGAGCCCCTGGTTCACCTGTGTGCTCCTGTGCCCCTGTCATTCACCTCTAAGGAAAAAACCCAACACAAATCCATCCTTCTGTCCACCCAGGGACATGCATCACAATGTTCATAAATCTACTACTCATGATAACTCCAAAGTGGAAATACTCCCAATTCCATCAATAATGGAACAGATGAATTCTGACCATATTTCTACCATGAGATATATAGCAATGAGAGGGAAAGACCCATTTGAGGCATCACCACGGATAAATTTAACCTACATACCATTAGGAAAAGGAGTCACACATAAAAGAGCATGATTCCACTCACATCAAGCTCAAAATGCATGCAAAACGCATCAAGGGTGCCAGAAGCCAAGAAGTGGTGACCTCCGAGGAGGGACGGTGATGGGCAGGGTCACCAGGTGGCTTTGGGGATGCTGCTGCTATTTCACTTTTTCATGTTGGTCTAGGTTATTTGATGTGGTCACATTAAAAAGTCACTGAGATGTGCAAATACGATTTGTGCACATTTCTCTCTGTGTGTTATACTTCAAATAAAAGTTAAAGAAAAAGATCAGGGTTCAATTCCCAGCTCTGCCACGTGCTGTGTGACTTGTGGAATTCACTTTTCCTTTATGCTACAGCTTTTTCATCTGAGAAATCAGCATAATACAACCCACTTACAGAGATGTAAGAATATAATAAGAGGCTGCATATGAAACAACCAGCCCTGAACTTGACAAATGGTAGCTGCTCAATTACATCCACTATTTAAATGCTTTTTAATAGAAAATTATTGAATACACAGAAATCTAAAGAGACTAATACAACAACCCCCCTGTGGACTCATCATCCAACCTTAATACTTATTAACTTATTTATGGCCAGTCTTGTTTTACCTAAATGTGTCTCGTCAACCATTAAATACTCAAAGTATATTTTAAATAAATATATTCCAACAGCAATGGAATTCCTGCAGAGCTATTTAAAATTCTAAAGATGATGCTCTCAAAGTGCTGCACTCAATATGCCAGCAAATTTGGAAAACCCAGCTGTGGCCACAGGACTGGAAAAGGTCAANCTCAAAGTATATTTTAAATAAATATATTCCAACAGCAATGGAATTCCTGCAGAGCTATTTAAAATTCTAAAGATGATGCTCTCAAAGTGCTGCACTCAATATGCCAGCAAATTTGGAAAACCCAGCTGTGGCCACAGGACTGGAAAAGGTCAATTCTCTTCCCACTTCCCAAGAAGAGCAGTACTAAAGAATGTTCAACCCACTGGACAATGGCACTCATCTCCCATGCTAGTAAGGTTATGCTCAAAATCCTGCCTGTTAGGCTTTACCATTACGTGAACCAAAAACTTACAGATGTCCAAGCTGGGGTTAGAAAAGGCAGAAAAAACAGAGATCAAATTGCCAACATTTGCTAGATCTAGAGAAAACAAGGGAATTCTAGAAAAACATCTCCTGTTAAATTGAAAGAAAGCCTTCCTCAGTGATCAGTGCAAAGAAATACAGGAAAACAATAGAATGGGAAAGACAAGAGATTTCTTCAAGAAAATTAGAGATACTAAGGGAACATTTCATGAAAAGATGGGCTCAATAAAGGACAGAAATGGTAGGGACCTAACAGAAGCAGAAGATACTAAGAAGAGGTGGCAAGAATATACAGAAGAACTATACAATAAAGATCTTCACAACCCAGATAATCATGATGGTGTGATCACTCACCTAGAGCCAGGCATCCTGAAATGTGAAGTCAAGTGGGCCTTAGGAAGCATCGCTAAGAACAAAGCTAGTGGAGGTGATGGAATTCCCGTTGAGCTGTTTCAAATCCTGAAAGATGATGGTGTGAAAGTGCTGCATTCAATATGTCAGCAAATTTGGAAAAATCAACAGTGCCCACAGGACTGGAAAAGGTCAGTTTTCATTCCAATCCCAAAGAAAGGCAATGCCAAAGAATGCTCAGACTACCACACAATTGTACTCATCTCACATGCTAGGAAAATAAGGCTCAAAATTCTCCAAGCCAGGCTTCAGCATTATGTGAACCGTGAACTCCCTGATGTTCAAGCTGGTTTTAGTAAAGGCAGAGAAACCAGAGATCAAGTTGCCAACATCTGCTGGATCATCGAAAAAGCAAGGGAGTTCCCGAAAAACATCTATTTCTGCTTTATT
>SJYX01010752.1:134901-156151 GCA_006410675.1 Oreotragus oreotragus
TGGGGGGTGGGGGGGGTGGTGGAAAATAGGATGAAAGCTCCTAAAAACAGCCCTAGTTTCTGGCTATAGCACTCTTCTGGATTTTTTAGAACCACGAATGGCTGCTGTCACTGTCAGAACTAGATCTGACGCTGAGGCAAAGGAAAGACCCTCTAGCACAAGACTGTGACAACAGATGGGAGAGCAGCTCTTACTATTACACAATACACAGAGAAATCCTGCATAGGACATTCCCTCGAAGACAGGCAGGTGTGGCATCTGGTCTCAGCTAAATGTTTCTTGACTTTTTTTTTTTTTTTTTTTTTGATGTAGCCCATTTTTAAAGTCTTTATTAAACTTGTTACAATACTACTTCTGCTTAATTAATTAATTTATTTGGCCATGAGGTATGTGGAATCTTAGCTCCCCAACCAGGGATCGAACCTGCATCTCCTGCATTGGAAGGTAAAGTCTCAGGTTGATTCCTTAAAAAAACAAAAAAAAATTGTCCCCTGGACTGCATTCATCTGAAGGTCCTTCCTTTCAAGGAGGCAGCTCATGTTCATGTCTCTTCCCACTAAATCATGAGTGCCCCGTGGAAAAGACCCTCATTTCATCCATCTGTGGATTACCTACCCCAGTACAGTGTCCAGCACAACAGAGGCCCCCAAACAAATGTGTGTGAGATAAATGAGTGAAAGGGAATGAGCAGAGCCCATGGGACAGGCTCTGCACCGGGAGCTGGAGGCCTGCAGTCTAGTCTTATCTCTGCCTCTGACCCTTTCCGTGACCCAGAGCAAGCTACTAACTTTCATGGACTTCCAGTAATTCCTAGGATCTGATCTCTTCCAACTCTAAAAGAGTCTCCAGTTCTAGAATGTACTTATTTAACTTACTATTGTGCTGTGTTGACCTATTTATTAATTTATATCTGAGGCCTAATTGCTGGGCAAAACTCTGATGATTTTCAGATACCCCCATAGCAACCCAACTCTGTTTGCTGGTCACCCTAGAGCTTCTTCACTGGTTGTGTTCCCAGCACAGATGATATGCTAACAAGCCCATCCAGGATGGCCAGGAGGAACCATCCCACCTAACTCGCTCATAGCATGCTGTGTACTCATCGGGCTTCAACTAAGCTGGTCTGGAGGCCGAGCTGAGCAAGGACTAAAAAGGCTTCTTTTCCCCGCTTAGTCCATGGCTGGCTCTGTTGTCCACAGAGCTGTGAGGCCTAGCCATCTGTAGATGCAGGCACAGGCCACTGAGTTTCAGGAGGTGAGCACAGGTGGAAGTGAGCACAGGAAGGGTCAGCCCCTTGAAATCTTACCAAGTGAAGAAACCCAATTAGGTACTAACTTTCCTCTCCTGCCATCCATCCCAGACCCTCTATCCCATTCCACAAGATAACTCTGGCTCTTAGCTGGCCAACTAGTCATCTCCTGAAAGTGTTAGCTGATAACTTCTCTGAGGCTTAGGGTGTTACCAATATGGAACCTGGGAGAATGAAAGGGAGGGATTCAGTTATCTTTATTCCAGTCTTTTCTACTTGTTGAAAATTAAACATACAACTGTAAGGAATAATCTCCTAATTTTTAAGAACTATTATGCACTACTATTAATATAGGCTCATGCTATAAAAATATAAAAAGGCAGATTAGAACAAAGAAGAACACTAAAGCTGCCATACATATGTGCCTCTGTCCACATACAGAGGCCTTTGAAATTAGAGCCTCTATTTTTTCTACATTTTTAAGTGTGTATATTTCTTACATGCCCATAATCATATTTTACCTACTGTGTTTTACTGAATTCTATTTTATTTCTAATGGAATATAAATTCTATTCTGTTCTGTTTCATTCTAATTCCAATAGAATAGAAGGCATGCAGTTCTATTATATGGTTGCATTTTTAATTTGCTGAAGTGGAGAGTTACATTTTGAAAAGGAATTCTTAATAACAGAAAGCATCTGAGATACAAAGGATTGACTGTTTCATGGTAAGGACAAATTTTGAAGGCAAAAGGTCTTTCCTAGTTCACCTTCAGATCTCCAGGCAGAGAGGCCTCTTTCCCTGCTGACCCTTTCAACTAACTATTCACCTAACTGGTCCATTAACCTAAATGGTCTGTGTACCAACCCAGGAAACACCAAGGGTGGGTCTGGAAAAAGAAAAGAACTGGAAAAAAAGAAAACCTAGACTCCAATCCAACTCTGTCTCTCATTAGCTCTTGGACAAGTCACTCACTGATTCATTCAGAGTCCTAAAAGCACAAATACACAATGAAATAAATTAGTGAATCACTAATACACATGGCGGTGTAAAGAAGTAACCAGCTAATGTGGGGAAAATACTTTGTAAACTAAAGATCACAGGGATATGAGGAGTGATTCTTGGAAAGATGGGTTACTGTTTTCAAGGATTCAAAGGTAATCTAAGCAGTTAGATTAGATCCAACCAGTCCATCCTAAAGGAAATCAGTCCTGAATATTAATTGGAAGGACTGACACTGAAGCTGAAACTACAATCATTTGGCCACCTGATACGAAGAACTGACCCATTTGAAAAGACCCTGATGCTGGGAAAGATTGAAGATGGGAGGAGAAGGAGATGACAGAGAATGAGATAGTTAGATGGCATCACCAACTCTATGGACATGAGTTTGAGTAAGCTCCAGGTGTTGGTGATGGACAGGAAAGCCTGCTGTGCTGCAGTCCACGGGGCCACAAAGAGTTGGACACAGCTGAGTGACTAAACTGAACTGAAAGGTAATCTAACCATTGAGAAAGCCCCTCTGTATTGCATCTTGGCAGGTTGATCCTAGCTGCAGCCATAATTGTAGAGTGCTCCCTCAGTAGCATTCTTTTGAAGCTGTCATTTGCTCAGTGATGGAGCATCTCCCAGCTAAAATTGAGGCTTTCTAGCTCAATTTCTAGCTCACCTTCAGGCTATCTAGCCTCTCTAAATAGGATCAGCTTCCAAAGGAGTGTTTTAAATGCTCCCACACTCAAGCTTACAGTAGATGGCTGGTCCAGCAAGGCCAGTGGAGAGAGGTCAAGTTACACACATTGTTAGGAGCCACAAAGCACTGCTCTGCTACCCCTGTACCTCCCAGATCCCACAGAACAACACCACCGTGGCTGTAGGGCTTAGTCATAAAGACTCTGGCCCTGTAGGACTGGTTACATCACAGGGGAGTTAGGCCATCCCTGCACCAGAGGGGCCCACGTGGAATTTTGGCCCAGCCCCTCCACACTTTAGGAACAGCCCTTCACACCAACTGGGGCAGTAACTAGCAGACAGGCCATTGGTAGTGGAGCACTTCGTTTTTCTGGGCCTCAGTTTCCTCAGGAGGAATATGATCTAGGGGTGGGCCTGATAAGTGTCAGGATTCCTCCTCACTCAAAACACCACAGACCTGTAAGTTCTTGTTTGCGTTTGTGTTCTGCTCAGTGCCTGCAATAACCTGAGTTCTTAGTGATATTTGTTGGATGAACATGCCATGAATAAACAGATAGAGACTCCGTGCTTGTCACAAATGGCAACAGTGTTTGGGGAATTCTGCTGTAGCTCATCACATGGTGTCAAGGGATGACCAGACATGCTGAAGCCATATCTGGCCTGCATCCTGTGCCATACACAGGGGCACCCCGAAGGCAACAAGATGGAGTGTATCTAACCAGGACTGCTTTGAGCAACCAGGACAGAAGGCTGTCCAATCAGGAACCAGTAAACATTGTACGGGGGCCCAGAAGAGGGAGTAATTCAGACAGGTACACATTTTGCTGTTGGAGGCCTCTCTACATATGCATCTCTTACAGCTTCTGTGTGTAGTGACACATGGCTATTCAAAGACCAAATATCCCAAGATCCAGGGTTAGCTACCTTGGAGAAGAATCTAGAAAGCACCCTACCCAGCCTAGTATCAGTTGTTACCCTGACTATCTAGAACCTTCCATGAGCACTTGGCAAAGTCTCAGACTCCCATCAGGCTTATGGATTTGGCAGTGCTCAGAAAACAGTCACTAGGCAAACCACATACTTTCCCCTGACTCCATCCTGCCCCAACCCAACCCTTGGCACCCTGGTTTGCCAGTGACACAAAACACTAAGTTACATTTAAAGTGCATTGATAAATCTTTGCAGAGAGCGTGTTTGGCAATACATAGCAAAACTATGTAAAAACTTCAAAATGTGCATACACTTTGCTTTGTGGCTTCATTTGTAGGAGAAAGTTTTACAAGTGCACAAAAGTACATGTGCCTGGCTGCTCCTTAGTCTTATTTAAAAAAGAAAAATTGAAAGCAACCTAAGTGTCCATTAATACTGATGTGTCAGTTGAATACATTATGATTTACTGATGAAATACTATGCATCCTAGAAGGATGATGCAAAAATATATCATAAAAGATGCATATAAGATATAATGACTGACTAAAAGAGTTTATGTGATAGAGCTCATACATGTAAAGATATCTAGATTATTACACATGGAGAGATAACTAAAAAGATTCTCTCAGAAAGGTTAACTAATCACCTAGATCTTGAGATTTGGGCTAAAGTTTACTCTGTGGGACTTCCCTAGCAGCCTACTGGTTAAGAATCCATGCTCCCACTGCAGGGGGCATAGGTTAGATTCCTGGTTGGGGAATTAAGATCCCACATGCCCTGTGGCACTGCCAAAAAATAAATAAAAATTGAAGTAAGCATCTTCAAAAAAATCTTACACTGTACTTCCTTTTCCTTTTCTCCTCCCTTCCTTCCTTCCAATTGCCTGAACTCTTTACTATGAGCATGTTCTTTCTTAACACTAGAAAAATAATTATTTTCATTTTGGAATAAGAAAGAATTTCACTGACAACCTTGGAAAGGAAAAAGAAAGAGTGGAGATCGCTCTCCAAATAGTTGACATGGATTTCTAAAGCTGTAGGCACTAGTCACGTTCATCCTTCTCACTTAACTAAAGTACTGGGCAGGCATGTACCAGTTCTTCCAAGGCCTTTCCCTTCCAGCTGCCCGCTTAACAATTCCTGAAGCTGAATGAGGGTTTTACAAACCCTTATTTTTGTACAAGTCCTAAGGAAGCCTTCTGTGTGAATTGTGGAATGGAGGCAAAGAACCTACTCTCCTATCCACTGCAACGTGCATTTATCATGGTCTGTCTACATTCTCAGCAGGATGCAGCTGATCCAACCATTATTATTAAAAGCACTTCTATCAATTGTTAATACTGACGTTGCACCTTCTAACACACAGAAAATCTAGTCCTTACTGAATGTCAGAGTCCATTAGCGACCATCCAGTCCAATGTCCTCATTTTACAGAGCAATACACACATTTTGGAGACAAGAACTTAAGGTGGATGTTGACAGAGACTGGATTAGAACTCAGGTCTTCTAGCCCCCACTCTTATCTATGCTCTCTCACCTCCCTCACAGTCAGGCCTCTGTTTCAAGCCCGTATTTCCTCTTGCTTGCAGTACTGCAGTAGTCACCTAGCAGGTTTTTCCTTGCCCAGACTCCTGCGTCCTGGCACCAGAGGATCTCCATAAAATACTGATCTGATCATCTCTCTCCTCTGAATAAGTCTCTACAAACGTTCCTCCTGTCCTTCAGGACAAAGTGCAGGCTCCTCAGCATTTCACAGGAGCCTCTTCAAGATTTGGCCCTGTACCAACTTGCCCGTTAACACACCTATATTCCAATTTATACAGAACCATTTATAATTTCTCAAACAGCTAAGGTGCCTATTTGCACTTTTACAGACACCCTTTGCCCAATCTAAAATAGTCTTCTACAATTTGTTTTTCCAGTACATGTATGGATGTGAAAACTGGACCATAAAGAAGGCTGAGTGCCAAAGAATTGATGTTTTTGGATTGTGGTGCTGGAAGAGACTCGTGAGAGTCCTTTGGACAGCAAGGAGATCAAACCAGTCAATCCCAAAGGAAAGCAACCCTGAATATTCATCGGGAGGACTGATGCTGAAGCTGAAGCTCCAGTACTTCGGCCACCTGATACAAAGAGCCGACTCACTGGAAAAGACCCAGATGCTGGGCAAGACTGAAGGCAGGAGGAGAAGGGGATGGCAGAGGATAAGCTGATTGGATAGCATGACTGACCCAATGGATATGAGTTTGAATAAACTCCAGGAGATAGTGAAGGACAGGGAAGCCTGGCGTGTTGCAGTCCGTGGGGTTGCAAAGAGTTGGACACGACTTAGTAACCGAACAGCAACAATTTGTTTGCCCAAAGAACTCCTAGCCTTCCTTTAAAACCCAACTTAAATATACTAGAAGCCTTCCCAAAGCTCCAGGACACAGTCAAACTCCCTCCCTCATGGTCCTGCAGATTCCTGGGGATGACTCTACGACAGCATTCAATGAGTGTGGTGTGCCTTTACCTTCCCAGTGGAGTGTAATTTCCTTGAATTCTTGAGTTTTAGCTCAGTCATTCATCTTATGAACACAAAGATGAGAATACATATTCAGTAAGATTTTGTGGAATAAAGGCATGACTCAGTGGATGAATGGATAGAGGAATGAATGAAACAATGCTATCATTCCTTTCATTGACAAGTACTTTCCACAGGATGGAGCCTTCTAGAAAACAACAGGGAATACACCCGGCACTTTAAAAGAGAGGCTTTTACAGCTTACTCATGGACCACAGTGGCCCCCTGGAGAAACAGCTGGAGACACTGCTGGCTCCCTATTGTCACGTAGAGGAGGGTTTATGACAAGGGACTGTCCAGTAAGGACTTCAGTGTAGTAGTGTATAGTGAGTCACTCAGTCATGTCCGACTCTTTTCAACCCCATAGACTATGCAGTCCATGGAATTCTCCAGCCAGAATACTGGAGTGGGTAGCCTTTCCCTTCTCCAGGGGATCTTCCCAACCCAGGGATCGAACCCAGATCTCTGCATTGCAGCTAGATTCTTTACCAGCTGAGCGACAAGGGAAGCCCAGTAAATACTTTACTTAGGGATTAAATAAGTGTTTATGTGCTAACTAGTTGTTGAAAACACAAAATTCTAGACTGAAAACCCATGGAGGCCGATAGCAAGACCATACACACCCAGTATGTCCACATCCCCCCCTGGAACAAAATGCATGGCAGAATCCCAGTAAAAATGATTTGCCAAATGAATGAACTAATCAATAGCCAGACATGGAGGGGTTAAACCAATACCAAAGGAAGTGAAGGAAACAGTGTTCTTTGTTTTCTTAGAACTGAAAAGAAAAACTCTGAGGTCACGCCATCTGACACCCTCACTCACAAGGGACCAATCTGAAGCCCAGAGGAACTGCGTGACCTTCCCAAGGTAGCACAGCAAGGTCATGGATGAGCGAGACCAGTGTCCAAATCCTCCAAGCGTCTCCACTGTACGAGCAAGGCGGGCCACTGCACANACTCTGAGGTCACGCCATCTGACACCCTCACTCACAAGGGACCAATCTGAAGCCCAGAGGAACTGCGTGACCTTCCCAAGGTAGCACAGCAAGGTCATGGATGAGCGAGACCAGTGTCCAAATCCTCCAAGCGTCTCCACTGTACGAGCAAGGCGGGCCACTGCACACAGAGCTGTCAGCACAGACCTCTTCTCTAGAAGTTGTCAGACAACAGCACAGCCTGAGCATGAGGTACCCAGCTAACTGTCCCCAGAGAGGTTCACCTGAGCTCCCCAAAACAAATCTGGAATTCTTTGGTGGAGCATCTCCAGCCAAGGAGCAGAAACATTAGTATAGCCCTCCCCTCTTTTCTCCTTTGTTCTCTGCTTTGAGCTGGGTCCACTGGAGGAGTATTGTAAGGTGCCCCTGCTGGGTCTACAAGGCCCCTTTTCGGTTCAATTAATGAGCCATAAATAACCCAATGAAGGTGTCAACAAAGAGGGTAATTTATCATACCTTGTCAGGAGGGCGCGCCTCGCTCGCAAACGTTCATTCACCCGTCTGGTGCAACATGTTAAGATTTATTCCTGGCCAGGTCCCTCGTCCTCCAGCCCTCCACCTCCCCCCAACCAAAATTTATCTTCCACAGGAATCCTCACAGGTGTGCTGCTTTGACAAATAAGCTATGAAGTCTGGTATTCATCATGGGCTGGTCTTTGTTGGGATGAAGGCAGTAGGAAATAAATTTATTTGAGAGAGAAGGTAATACTTGTGATTCAAACATGCTCAAGGGGAACACCGAGGTTATTTCCATCGTCCTGGTTCTGCAAGAGGAGTGAAGGAGATAATTCTTGGACAGCCTCTTTCTTCATTATTTACTGTTTCGAGGAAGCAGAGCCAGGACTTTTCTGAGAGGGCACCCTTAGCTGCCAGCCTGGAAGCTCTGGTCACAAACACTGGGAAGTCTTGGGCAGGGAAATTTGACAAGGGAGTGTAAAGCACTGTGAGGCGTCTCAGATGCTCAGAATGGCTGCACCAGGAAGCTTCCCACCTTTGCTAGTCAACTTCTGTCTTCCCTCAGAGCACAGAAATGTGAGTTTGCAGAACAGCTGTCTGGGAGTGCTTGTTAAAATACAGGCTCCCAGTCTCCTCATCTTCTAGAGATCCTGATTCAGGAAGTCTAGGGAGGAATCCAGGAATTTATATTTTGACAAACTCTCCTCTCCTTTTGCCTTCACATAACTCAGATGCATAAGTTGGGTGTGCGCGTTGGATCAAGAAGTGTGGCTCGGCATCTCCAGGGCCATCCATTTGAAAGTTCTGCAGTGGCAGGAGTGTTCATTGTCTCTGCTAATACTGTAGCCAAGAGTCACCCTGTGGCTACCAAGCACCTGAAACACGGTGAGTGTGAGAAGAGAATTGCTTCATTTGGTTTAATTTTATTCATTTGACACTTAAATGGCCACATGTGGCCAGTTGGACAGAACAGCTCCAGTCCATCACTCTGCATATTTGAATTCTGAAGAGTGGGTACAAACTGAAAAATTCACCATTCATGCAAGACCCACTATAGCAGTTTCCTCCCACTCCCCCTGATTTTCCAGCAAATAAAATACTGCAAACTCCTGGGAGGTGCCTCATGTAGTGACTTAAGCTCCTCCATCCTCTACTCCCGAGGCCTACACACATGGAGGGTCAGAGCAATCCAATCCCTTAGGCACTTGCTATGTGGGGGCGAGGGGGAAGCCTTTTAGATGAGACATAGTCTTGGTCCCTGAGCACCAGGTCCTTCCCTTCCCAGTACAGGAAAAGATAAATACACAAGTGGCTCACTAGCAGATGGCACAGCGATCAATGCCCTGAACAAGCCCTGGGGTTGTAACAGAAAACACTGACAGAAGCATGGGGCCAGGAGTCTAGCCCCCCGCTGGTTTGTGTCGTAAGCACTTGGACAGGAGCCCTGCCTTCTCCACAATGGGACGAACCAGACACCTATCAGGCAATGGTGCCCAATTCATGGAGAGAACTCAAAC
Source organism: Oreotragus oreotragus (assembly GCA_006410675.1). Taxonomy (NCBI): domain Eukaryota; kingdom Metazoa; phylum Chordata; class Mammalia; order Artiodactyla; family Bovidae; genus Oreotragus; species Oreotragus oreotragus. The sequence goes on from SJYX01010752.1 coordinate 144,302, forward strand.
TAAATTCCCTCCTTGAAGTGTCCAAGGCAGACCGCTCACTGTCTCTGCCATGTTGAGATGGGTCCCACCTATACAGTCACAGCAGCCTAAGTGACTGTCCTCACCTGTTCCCTGCAAGCCTGTCAAGACTGGGTGACCTATGGAGAGAGAGGGTCCTCTCGAAGTCCCAGGGCCTCGCCCAGCGGCTGATGCTGGTGGTGACACAACCAGGATGGACTGAAATCAAAGAGCCTCAGACTGACTGAAGTGAGGTTCCCTGCGTCTTCCTTACGGCTGCCTGTCAGATGGACAAATGGTCCCAGAAAAGCAGAAACTGGTCTGATTCCTGATGGTGAAAGAACACAGGTGTTCTCCCTTTATAGGGATGTGAGAGGGACACACCCTGTGTGTGTATATATATATATATATATATATGTGTGTGTGTGTGCAGGTGTATGTGTATACCCCTCTCCTTTATTTATATGTATGTATGTGTATACATATAAATAAAGGAGAGGGGTATAAAAGCCATATAGGCTTCCCTGGTGGCTCAGACAGTAAAGAATCTGCCTGCTAATGCAGGAGACCTGGGTTCGATCCCTTGGTTAGGAAGATTCCTCGAAGAAAGGAATGGCAACCCACTCCAGTATTCTTGCCTGAAGATTTCCATGGACAGAGGAGCCCGGTGGGCTACAGTCTATGGGGTCATAAAGAGTTGGACACAACTGAGTGACTAACACTTTAACTTTCAGGAAAAGCCATATGGAGGGGAAAGAGGTCAAGGGTGTGAGGAGGAACCGTGAACCCATGGGAGAGTGAAGGGTGCATCTGACTGCTGCTGCAGAAATGGTTCAGGCCTTACAGTAAGTGGGGCCAGCCAGGTCCCATCAGGGAAGAGGCCTTCAGAGGTGGGTGGGCTGCCTGCTGGCCAGAGGCACAGGGCTCCCTTTCCACAAGGGGAGGAAAGGGTAACCCATAGAGCATGACTAGACATCCCCTCCCTGCTCAAGCACTTTTCTTAACTCACACCTGTCTCCCTGGGAAGGCAGCACCCAGGCTCATAACTGCAGGGCAAGAGCTGGGGAGAGGAGACGCCTGGCTCTAGCTGGCTAAGGTCTCGCTCTGCCAAGCTCCCAGGCTCCTGGAGTCTTTCAAGTCTCCGGCATTCAATTCTCCTTTCTTTTTATCAAGTGGCTTTACTTTGCTTCCAGAAAACAGGCACTGGTAGCAAGAGTTGTGTGCCTGATGCCAAGACTTTGGGCTCCCGAGTAGCTTGTACTGGGTCAAAGCTGCCTTTACCTGCAGGGGAGAGAGGGCTTCCTACAGGGGAGCTCCCTAGAAGCCCTAGGCCACCAAATGAAATGGCAGGAAAAGAAGGGGAAACTCTCAGCCTTCTCCCTTGTGAGAGCCCTGCTGCCTTGTGAGACTAACAGATTAGAGCCCAAACATCTGGCTGAGATCTCCAGCTAAATACTCACTTGATCAACATCAGCTCAGTCTTAAGCCACTGTATTGGCTTGGCACCCCAGCTTAATATCTGCTGGCAACTAGGATCAAGAATTAACCCCTGGGACCTGTTCTCATCCTGAATCCCAAAAGCAATCCTTAGAACAATATAGAATCAAGAGATATTTTCCAAAAAAACAAAGATCCAACAGCAGAGGGGCATCTCGTCTTTGGAATAAGACAGTAGTATCAATGTCTTTGAAGTCACCCTGGAACGAATCATGGTGGCCCTCAGAATGGCAAGGTTTCACAGTACTGGGTTAGCCAAAATGTTTGTTTGGGTTTTTCATAAATTCTTATGGGAAAACCTGAATGAACTTTTTGGTCAACCCAGTATTCGAAACTTTAAGGTTATAACTAAAGGGAAACTGGAAAAAGCGGAGTCACTTGAGAGGCAGTAAATACAGATATAAGAAACAGAGGGGCCATGAGCAGACTTGGGCCTAATTCTATCCCTACCAGGAACCTCAGGCATGCGGCATGCAGAGGAAGGCGGATCTTTGTAAACCACGGAGCATTCCGGATATCCTTAAAGAGAAACCATTAGGAACCATCAATTCTTTGTGCAGTCAACACCTGTTCATTGGGAATTGTTTAGTCATGAGTGGGGAAACTGAGACCACCTTAAGAACAAACACCCAAGAGGTGAATACGTATGTAAAGAAGTTCCACCTGTTTATCTGTCGCTGCCAAGTTTCTCTATGAAGAGCAAGGAACAGTTTCCATGCAACAGCTCAAGAGATGCAACGTGTGTTTGCCCAAAGCCATGGCACAGCGACATGCGGCTCCTTTCTGATCTCACAGGCTACCAGCCATTTGGCGGGGTGTATATCTGGCTGGGAAGCCTCCCAGGAAACCACAGCTCCTGCAAATGACTCAATAGGTGGTTCGACTCCTCTGAGTCAGGACCAAGCCCATGGTCACTGTGCCAAGGCTCCCTGTCATGGCTGAGATGCCCTGGGCTTGGCTGATATGAAATACTGAGGACCTCTGGTGTTCACCTACAGAAGGATGGACTCTCTTTCTGACAAGTGACCAGACGGCAGCTGACGTCATTCAGTGGCCCTTCTCTTGGAGAGCTGGGCTTTCTACATCAAGCCTGACTTGAGTTTTGATGGCTTTCTACATCAGGTGACCTTTTAATTTAAGAGCTCACTCTTGGGACTCCCCTGAAAGTCCAGTGGTTAAGACTCTGCACTTCAAATGCAGATTGAGGGTTGATCCTTAGTCTGGGAAGTAAGATCCCACATGTCAAGTGGTACAGCCTAAATAAGTAAACAGACAGATAGATAAAAGTTTAATTTTCCTTCTTACCAAGGGCTTCCAGGTTGCCTCCTAAAGTCATGAACTGGTGGACACAAAATACCTAGTTCTAAGTTCCTAGGGTGAGGACCCTGAGCAAGACACTCTTGGAGGCCTCAAGTTCTCCCCACCTGAATTTAATCATCAGTTCAATTGTTCTCCAGCACAGTGACAATCACACCAATATCCAACTTAAACTTTCCAAAGGCTCTCCCACCAATGGAATCATGTCCGAACTTCCTGGCTTGGTATTCAAATTCCCATCTATCCTTCACATCTCCTCTTTCTCTCTGAGTCGACCTGTAACCTGTTTTGGGAAAACTGGAACACTCACCCTTCTCTCAAGCAACTGCCCTTTCCATCCGTCATGCTGTGCAGGTCCCTTAACTTGAAATGTCTTCTCTCTGCCTTTTGAAATTCTGCCCACCCTTCAAGGCTGAGTTCAAATGCCACTTCCTCCCCCACACAGTTTTCCCTGTCATTTTCTGTGCAGCCCCTTTGATCTCACATCACACCGTGTTGGTACTTTCCTATCCACCCATAGCACCTAGTCCTGAACTGCCAGCCTTTGTATGAATGACTTGCATCTCCTCCTGGATGGCATATGATCCTTAGGAAATGATGGTCGTGAGGAGGGAGGATATTATTGCTGTTGGTGAGTTGCTCAGTTGTGTCCAACTCATTGTGACCCCATAGACTGTATCCCACCAGGCTCCTGAGTCCGTGGGATTTCCCAGGCAAGAATACTGGCATGGGTTGCCATTTCCTTCTCCAGGGGATATCTTCACAACCGTGTTTCTTATGTCTCCTGCATGGCAGGTGGATTCTTTACCACTGAGCCACCTGGAAAGCCCAGGAGAGAGGATACCCTATTCCTATTTCCCATTATGCCCATGTTTAATTAGCAAATGAATGAATTTAGAAGATGCAGATGAGGGTTCTAAAATTATCTACAATGTGGGACTTTGTTCATAGGTAGCCATACCCCCATAACAGAAGGCATACCCAGCCACGTGCTTTTCATATGGAAAAAGGAGAAGCCTTGGTGCGATCCATTCTGTTGGTTTTGCAATGCCTTTGGGTGTGTGCACACAGACTCCCGGGAGCCAGAAGCTGCATCTGCTCTGAAATGGCCCAGAGCACCTGGACTCCCTCGTTTCTCAATATGATGAGAAGTACACTGGAGTCTTGGAGCTGACAGTCTTCCTGGTAAAGACATACCTACCTCGCAGAGCCCCACTCCACCTCCACACCACATGAATCAACAGGGGTCACTGCCCTCCAGGCAGCGAGCCAGCTGGCGATCGGAGGCTTGGTTTTGCTGTGTTCCTGGGTAGCCTTGATCTGCGTTAACAAGGCTCCTGCTTCTGTGTGACCAGTTAACAAGGAGACTGGCCTTCCTAGTGCATGGAGACCCTCTCCAAAGCTTGTGCACTTGGCCCAGGGGCATCCAAATTTGTGTGTGTGGTGGAGGCAGGTGAGGGAAAGAAGAGTTTCTAAAGCTCTCCTTTCCACTTGCCCTCAAAACACCAATGTTCCCAAACCTTAGCAAGAGTCAGAGTCACTGGGTGGGTGTTGCTAAAAATAGGCTGCTGGACCAAAACTCTAGAACCTCTGATTCAGTAGCTGTGGACTGGTGCCTGGGACTCTGCATTTCTAACCAGTTCCTAGGTGATGCTGACATTCAAGGTACAGGAACCACGCTTTGAGAATCATTCCTCTAGGCCCAGAAAGGCAAGTGACAGCTATCAGAGGTTGGGCTAGAGTTATATGACGGTCTGTCTGCCAATGAGGGAGACGTGGGTTTGATCCCTGGGTTGGGAAGATTCCCCTGGAGAAGGAAATGGCAACCCACTCCAGTATTCTTGCCTGGGAAATTCCACGGACNCCCAGAAAGGCAAGTGACAGCTATCAGAGGTTGGGCTAGAGTTATATGACGGTCTGTCTGCCAATGAGGGAGACGTGGGTTTGATCCCTGGGTTGGGAAGATTCCCCTGGAGAAGGAAATGGCAACCCACTCCAGTATTCTTGCCTGGGAAATTCCACGGACAGAGGAGCCTGGTGGGCTACAGACTGGGGTCGCAAAAGAGTTGGACACAAGTTAGTGACTAAACAAATCTGCTTCCAGGTTCTGGCCCATGAAGATGGGCCCCCTCCTCTGCCACAGAAACCACCTTTTGGAAGCCCACACCTGCTGAGATCATTGGCTTCACTGTCTCTTCCTTATAAATACAACTCCAACTTCCCAGCCAAGCTTCTACTGACAAAGCTCTAACTGTGTGCCAGGCACTGTTCTACACCCTTTGCCCATATTAACTCATTTAATCCACATAATTCTATGCAGTAGGTACTATTATTATTCCCATTTTAGAAATAATGAATCCCACAGTGAGCCCTCAGGAAATATTTTCTGAATGAACGGATAAAGGGACACGCATAAGCATTGACACCATGTACTACAGGAGGCTGTTTCCATGCCAAGGGAAGCCAGCAGAAAGTGAAGAACTGGCTTGCCAACCAGTTATTTGTTCCTGCACTCCACCAAATAATCCGTTTGCTTGCCATTGGCTGGATATTCTGGCTTTGTGTAGACATCTCCTGGCTGGGAGGAAAGCCAGAGTTAATCCCTCACAAAGCGCTGTTTAATAATAACCAGAAACTGGAGAAGAGCAGAAAGGAACACAATGATCCCACACAATCTGAGGAAAATGGACCGTTCAGGCCCCCAGTGCCCACCCTGTCAGCAAGGGCCCCTGGTGGGGCCTGAGGTTTCTTAATTTTTATTACAAAAATAGAACATGAATATGTCTCTCCTGATTATCACCACCAAGTGCACCGGCAAAAACATCCACAGATGCATATTACTCTAATGCAGCACTAATGCCTGCATTGGAACAGAAAACCAGGTCATCTTTGAAAGTCTATAAATGGACAGCCCTCTCTGTCTATTACTTATTTATGTTTCCCGCCTTTTGCTTAACCAGCCTTCAGGCCCAAACAGAGAAAAAACACCATACATAAAGCTACCAGTATAGATAAATAAAACATCAGACTCACACTGGTAGCTTCAGCCCTCACTGCCTTGGAGGGGGTGGCCTTCAGCAGCTAAATATTATACAAATGACCAGCAAAATGCAATCCTATGAGAGGAGGCAGGTCATTCCTAAGGTATGTCTTCTTCCCCAAGGATATTCAGCTTTGACTTTCTGGACAACATTCTTGTTGGCTGTGGACAGAAGATGATGATTGCAAAGTGAGCCTGAACCCAAATCTCCTTGAATTGAATGAACTGAGCTTGATGCTGAATTCATCACCAGCTGAAGTTTCTGGATCCCCTCCAAAGCTTTCCTCACTGGCCTTCCCTGAAGTCACCCAGCCTCAGAGTTCACCAGGGTTAACACAGCCATGGGGAAGTCCATACATGAGAGAAGTCATCAGTCTCCATGTGAAGTTCTAGCAGAAAGACATCTATGCCTGTTTCAAGCCTAATGGATGTCCCTGTGGGATCTATGGCACTGGAGGAAGACCTTCTGGGGAAAGGGAAAATGCATCTCTAGGAGCAACATCACTTGCCTTGCCTCTGGCTTCTCCCAACAGCCCTCCCTGAGCTGGAACAAACTAGGTTTTACTCTCACCCCATTCTCAGGGTAGCCTGGTGTGTAGAATGGCTTGTCTGCCGAGATCTGGTGTGATGAGCAGCACAGAGGTACATTTCCAGAGACATCCTGGGTGAAGAAGCAGAGGGCATCCTTATATAGGCATTGAGCCTCCACCGCTTCAGAACTGAGAACGTTTGCCTCAGCATCCTCCAGGTCACCCTTGCTACCATCAAGCATCTCAAATACAGGTCACAGTTGCTCTATCCAGCCCCAAGAGCAACTGTGTGGAGGAACTGATACAGACTGCTTTGCCCTCGACCAAGTGGTGGAAGCAGTTAAGAAACAAGCCCTTGTCTTCATTACGTCCTCTTTTTCTAGTGCAGAGAATTAACCACCTCTTAGCTAGGTAGAAAAATGGGGCTGGTGAAATGTATGAGACAGGCATATTGATGGGGCAGGAGAAGATGGGGGGAATTTCCAGATGCCAAGGACTCTATTTCTTTAACAAACAGAAAGCACTGGGTGGAGCTGAGGCACGGTTATCAGATAAAAGGAGTGTTAGACCTTACATTCTGTGATGGGAGGGGTGTATGTCTTTTATTTTTCTGATTGTAATTGTAAGCATTTACCTACTACTGTGTTCCAGGCCGTTTATGGAGTGTTTTTTTTTTTAAATTGAATTATGGATATGGAAACTGAGGCACACCCATGGCAAGTGGTCAAGCTGGGATGAAAACCCAAGATCTGACACCAAAACTGACTGCCCCCTTGTGCTACAAAGCCTTTGGCTGAGCTCAGAAGCTCACCAGGCCCAGCGTAGGCATTCTCTGATGGTCAGCACAGAGCTTGAACATGGGAGATGCTCAAGAGTATTTTCTCTCCAGGTGATTCTCACTGTTCATTTCATAAAGCTTTTATCTTGGGGAGAAAGGACTCACCCTCATCCAGTTGGAGAGCCAAGTTCTTCCAAGCTAGAGGAAATCCTGCCTCATTAAAGCCATGTGTTACCAGGCAGTACAGGAAAAGCTTATCACAGATTTCCTGAAACTGGGTGTGACCAGTTGGTTCAAAGCCTTAATAATAGTTTTCTACACTTAAAAATGTATGACTGGTCCTTAGAGCCTGTTCTTAGGGGTGATTCCTTCAATTACCTGAACTTCAACCTGGGTCTTCATAACACAATCGAGTCTGGTAGCACCACAGACAGAAAGGAGAAGCAGAGAGATTCCTGAACCAGAGAAGTGTGAACTAGGACACCCGGGCTCAAGTCTCAGCCTCCCCCACCACTCCCAACCAGTATCACTATCTTCATGACCTTGGGCTAGTCAGGAAACCACTCTGACCATCCATCTGTGCTATTTATTATCAGCAAAGCAGAGAGGACAGCTATAACTGATATAAATCCACAAATCTCAAGAAGTTTACAATCAGAGTCAATGAAGATACTATATGTGAAAACATAACAGCAAAAATAATAATAGCAGTGACGATAACTAACATTCCCTGATCTCCTCTTATGTGCCAAAAACTCCAGTTAAGTAGACACTGATATCTCCATTGCCGGTGAGGAAGAAGGTGAGGCTTAGAGGAAAAGAACTGGCAGAATTGAAATGAGAACCCAGGTTTCCTAACCCGTGCATTTTCAGCAGGGTTGAAAAACTGGTTCTTAAGGGCAAAAAAAAAAAAATCGTATTTTTCAATGTATTCAGCACAGATATACACACAACATGTAAAGAAGAATACTGTGTATCTGTAGTATTAACATTCCATGGGGAAGGCAATTAGGAAAAACAATCTCTAAAGAGGCTCCTTGGGAGGCAATAATGAAGAAAAATTTGAGAAATACTTGTCTAATTTAACTACATCATGCCATCTCCCATAACTAATAAAGGTTATTATTACTATGTTATGAGGCTCCTAAAATGGAAGCTCAGATGCTAGGTTCAAACATGGTCCTAGAGAAGGCGATGGCCATTGTGGATGGTCCAGCCTAGAGGTCGCGTGCAAACAATTTAAAAACCTTCATATTTAAATTCCAAAGAGTAAATCTTCTGCCGTTCAAAAGAGAAAGTTAATGTATCCCATCTTTCCTCATCAATGGTACCTATTTAGATAAATTTACACAGACAAAAAGAGGGAATAATTCAGTGTAACACTTTAAATATTTGGATTGGCCAAAAACTTCCTTTGGTTTTTAAGTTAAAAAAAATTAAAAAAATTGTTTTCATTTTTACCAAGAACTTTATTGAACAACATATTCACCATTTTGTTCCACAACCTTCTGTCATTTTTGAAGCAATTTCATAAATCCACTTTCCCAAAACTTTTTATTTTTCTGAGTAAAGAATTGTTTCAGGTGCCTTTTACAGATTTCCAGGAAACTGAAATATTTTTTCCATTAAGAGAATTTTATAAAGACTGAAATAAATGGAAATCCGAAGGGGCAGTGTCTGGTGACTATGGTTGAGCAATCAGAACTTCCCAGCCAAGCTGTAATAGTTTTTGCCTGGGCATCAGAGAAACATGCAGTCTTGTGTTACCTTGATGGAAGATAATGTGTGGTCTGTTGATTAATTTCAGACACTTTTTGTCAAGTGCTGCCTTCAGTTGGTCTAATTGGGAGCAGTACTTGTTGGAATTAATCATGTGGTTTTCTGGAAGGAGCTCATAATAAAGAACTACTTTCCAATGCCACCATATACACATCACCTTCTTTGGATGAAGACTTTGGTGTGGTTGGTTGTGGCTCATTTCACTTACCCCCCAGTCTCTTCTGTTTCATGTTATTGTACAATATCCACTTTTCATTACCTGCATGATTAATTTTAAAATGGGAACTTTCCCTTATGTTTAGCTTAACTTATGCGGAACCCAAACATCAAAGCGATTAACATAACCAAGCTGGTGCAAATGATTCTCAGTGCTTGGTTAGGATATTTTGAGTATGTTAGCTATCTCCTGCATGGTATAACGTTGACTGATTTCAATTAATGTCTAAACTTAATCAGTATCAACTCCAGCTGGTCTACTTGACCAAGGAACATCATCCAGCAAGAAATTTCCAGCATGAAACTCTGCAAACCACTTTTGTCACATTCAGTCAGTCACAGCACCTTCTCCATATACCACACACATTTTTTTTTTCTCATTCAGTTGCATTTTTACCTTTCTGGCAATAATAATATGCCCAAAATGTTGCTTTTATCTTCCACTTTCAATATTTAAATGGCTAAACAAAAATTTACCAATTTTGATGTTTCCTTTAAAATGCATGCTGATATGACAACTATCAGAATACAACAAAACTGTTTTGAATGACAATAAAGACTTAAATTGAAAAAGTAGGGAAAACCGCTAGACCATCCAGATATGACCTAAAATCAAATCCCTTATGATTATACAGTGGAAGTGAGAAATAGATTTAAGGGCCTAGATCTGATAGATAGAGTGCCTGATGAACTATGGAATGAGGTTCATGACATTGTACAGGAGACAGGGATCAAGACCACCCCCATGGAAAAGAAATGCAAAGAAGCAAAATGGCTGTCTGGGGAGGCCTTACAAATAGCTGTGAAAAGAAGAGAGGAGAAAAGCCAAGGAGAAAAGGAAAGATATAAGCATCTGAATGCACAGTTTCAAAGAATAGCAAGAAGAGATAGGAAAGCCTTCTTCAGCAATCAATGCGAAGAAATAGAGGAAAACAACAGAATGGGAAAGACTAGAGATCTCTTCAAGAGAATTAGAGATACCAAGGGAACATTTCATGCAAAGATGGGCTCAATAAAGGACAGAAATGGTCNACTATCCAGGTTGGTCATAACTTTTCTTCCAAGGAGTAAGCGTCTTTTAATTTCATGGCTGCAGTCACCATCTGCACAGTGATTTTGGAACCCAAAAGTAAATACTGACACTGTTTACACTATTTCACCATCTATGTCCCATGAAGTGATGGGACCAGATGCCATGATCTTTGTTTTCTGAATGTTGAGCTTTAAGCCAACTTTTTCACTCTCCATTTTCATTTTCATCAAGAGGCTTTTTAGTTCCTCTTCAAGCCACACTTCAGCAATATGTGAACTGTGAACTTCCAGATGTTCAAGCTGGTTATAGAAAAGGCAGAGGAATCAAATTGCCAACATCTACTGGATCATGAAAAAAGCAAGAAAGTTCCAGAAAAACATCTATTTTTGCTTTATTGACTATGCCAAAGCCTTTGACTGTGTGTATCACAATAAACTGTGCAAAATTCTGAAAGAGATGAGAATACCAGACCACCTGACCTGCCTTTTAAGAAAACTATATGCATGTCAGGAAGCAACAGTTAGAACTGGACATGGAACAACAGACTGGTTCCAAATAGGAAAAGGAGTACATCAAGGCTATGTTTTATCACCCTGCTTATTTAACTTATATGCAGAGTACATCATGAGGAACTGGAAGAAGCATAAGCTAGAATCAAGAAATATATTTAGGGATTAGAATTGATAGACTGAGTGCCTGATGATTTATGAACAGATATTCGTGACATTGTACAGGAGACAGGGATCAAGACCATCCCCAAGAAAAAGGAATACAAAAAAAGCAAAATGATTATCTGAGGAGGCCTTACCAATAGCTGTGAAAAGAAGAGGAGGGAAGAGCAAAGGAGAAAAAGAAAGATATACTAATTTGAATGCAGAGTTCCAAAGAATAGCAAGGAGAGATAAGAATGACTTCTTCAGTGATTGATGCAAAGAAATAGAGGAAAACAACAGAATAGGAAAAACTAGAGATCTCTTTAAGAAAAACAGAGATAACAAGGGAACATTTTATGCAAAAATGTGCTCAAAAAGGACAGAAAATGTATGGACTTACCCACTCCAGTATACTTATCTGGAAAATCTCATGGACAGAGGAGCCTGGTGGGCTGCAGTTCATGGAGTTGCAAAAAGTCGGGCATGACTGAGTGACTAACGCTGAGTAAGAGAAGCAGAAGATATTACGAAGAGGTGGCAAGAATACACAGAAAAACTGAACAAAAAAGATCTTCATGGCCAGATAATCCCGATGGTCACTCACCTAGAGCCAGATATCCTGGGATGTGAAGTCAAGTGGGCCTTAGGAAGTATCTCTACGAACAGAGCTAGTGGAGATGATAGAATTCCCATTGAGCTATTTCAAATCCAAAAAGATGATGCTGTGAAAGTGCTTCATTCAATGTCAGCACATTTGGAAAACTCAGCCATGGCCACAGGACGGGAAAAGGTCAGTTTTCATTCCAATCACAAAGAAAGGCAATGCCAAAGAATGCTCAAACTATGGCACAATTGCACTCATCTCACACACTAGTAAAGTAATGCTCAAAATTCTCCAAGCCAGGCTTCAACAGTATGTGAACCGTGAGCTTCCAGAAGTTCAAGCTGGTTTTAGAAAAGGCAGAGGAACCAGAGATCAAATTGCCAATATCTGCCGGATCATTGAAAAA
>SJYX01010752.1:156597-198443 GCA_006410675.1 Oreotragus oreotragus
CAGTTAGAACTGGACATGGAACAACAGACTGGTTCCAAATAGGAAAAGGAGTACATCAAGGCTGTATATTGTCACCCTGCTTATTTAACTCATATGCAGAGTACATCATGAGAAATACTGGACTGGAAGAAACACAAGCTGGAATCAAGATTGCCAGGAGAAATATCAGTAACCTCAGATATGCAGATGACACCACCCTTGTAGCAGAAAGTGAAGAGGAGCTAAAGAGCCTCTTGATGAAAGTGAAAGAAGAGTGGAAAAGTTGGCTTAAAGTTCAACATTCAGAAAATGAAGATATTGGCATCCGGTCTCATCACTTCATGGGAAATAGATGGGGAAACAGTGGAAACAGTGTCACAGTTTACTTTTGGAGGCTCCAAAATCACTGCAGATGGTGACTGCAGCCATGAAATTAAAAGACGCTTACTCCTTGGAAGAAAAGTTATGACCAACTTAGATAGCATATTCAAAAGCAGAGATATTACTTTGCCGACTAAGGTCCGTCTAGTCAAGGCTATGGTTTTTCCTGTGGTCATGTATGGATGTGAGAGTTGGACTATAAAGAAAGCTGAGTGCCGAAGAATTGATGCTTTTGAACTGTGGTGTTGGAGAAGACTCTTCAAGAGAGTCCCTTGGACTGCAAGGAGATCCAACCAGTCCATTCTGAAGGAGATCAGCCCTGGGTGTTCATTGGAAGGACTGATGTTGAAGCTGAAACTCCAATATTTTGGCCACCTGATGCGAAGAGCTGACTCATTTGAAAAGACCGTGATGCTGGGAAAGATTGAGGGCAGGAGGAGAAGGGACGACAGAGGATGAGATGGTTGGATGGCACCACCAACTCGATGGACATGGGTTTCGGTAGACTCTGGAAGTTGGGAATGGACAGGGAGGCCTGGCGTGCTGTGGAACATGGGGTCACAAAGAGTCAGACACGACTGAGTGACTGAACTGAACTGAGTCAGTGAACTGAACTGATGTGTAAATTCCTACCAGTATCTGTAGATTAAGAGAAAAGGAACTGGTCCATCGCCTGATCATTAAACACACCAAGCATACTCATGCGACATGCTCTCAGCAACATGTAGAAATCCAGTCACTGTCAATGGCGAATCAAGTGTCTCTGAGTTAGCCTACTATATTCCGCTCTCCTCCTTTCCTTCTTTCTGATGTCCTGCCTAGGCATCCCAGCTACCAATGATACCCATCATTGGTCTCCCCATACTCACTTCCCACCTTTCCCCTGACCTGGTATTTCACTCACCGTTTCATTGATTTCATTCATTTGATTGTATCCAACAAACAGTGACCCTATACTCACAACGAAACAAGCACTCTCTGGACAAGGCAGTCCTGCCTCTCTCTAGTCTGAGGGGCCCAAGCATCTTGGCCAGCGTGACCCCGATTCCCCACTGGACAGGGGTGCAAGAAAGGAGGGATTTGCAATAATCAGAGATTTTAGTTTGTACAAACTGCCTTTGAGGCGCTCTTTTGATTGCGGCCTGGCAGGAGTGCACGTGCTCACTTGTAATGCCGGGCCAGGCTGGTCCTGGGGTAGCTGTGATAATCAATCCAGTTGCCACAGCGGCTGTAAGTGTTCATTTACCACTCTGCGACCTGGAGCAATAATATATTATGCTTTTCACCAGCGGGAGCCATGCCAGCTGCAGCACGGGGCGGCCCTGTCGGCCATCAGTCACCTCTCTCCTTCACAACCTTTTGTTCCCTGCTCATTACAGTGAATTATAACAGGGGGACAGCACATTTTTCAGAAGAGTCTCTTCTGTTAAGTCTAAGCATTAACTCATCCCAGGTTGTTTCAAGTCGGCTCCACCAGCCTGGGACAGTATTGCCCACTGGTCTTCCCACTTCCCCCTCCCTGAGCACTTAGAATGGGTGAAAAACAAAGTGTATGCATTTTTCTACAAGGCAAGATAAAAACCCACTCAACTCTATCTACTATAAATATTGAATACCACATTTTGTTGCACTCTGTCATGTCCCCAAAGGCCTGTCACGATGGTAAATTGCTTTATAGCTCACTAAATAGGCCGTCGTGTCAATTTTGGGCCTTGGCACTGGTGCTTTGAGATGAGGAGAAGATCACTTCCCAAGTGGCAGATTGCAGCATCAGAGGCAACACCTCTCCCCACATCAGCATTTTTTGAAAATCTTTGACTGTGATAGTAAAGGCGATCAATCTAAGTGCAGGGGAGAGACTGTCTCTTATACACATCTAGATGTGTATAAGAGACAGGCTTTGAGATGAGGAGAAGATCACTTCCCAAGTGGCAGATTGCAGCATCAGAGGCAACACCTCTCCCCACATCAGCATTTTTTGAAAATCTTTGACTGTGATAGTAAAGGCGATCAATCTAAGATCATAAAAATTAGAAACTGGGTCGAGTATTAAGTGACTAGGAGAAGTCAAGAATAAAACTGTTGACAAAGATGATTCTGCCTAGCCCCCAACTGGAAGCAACCCAAATGGCCATCAACTGGTGAAGAAAAGAACCAATTGTATACCTTATATCCTGTATGAGATAGAATACCATTCTAGCAATCAAAAGAAATGAAATATAAATGCACATAATGACATGGGTGAGTCTCAGAAACATTATTCTAAGAGAAAGAAATTGAATACAAAAGACTATATTCTATAGGACTTCATTTCTAAGAAATTCTAGAAAAAAAAAACAAAACCATAGTGAGAGAAAGGTGATCTGTGGTTGCCAGTGGCCAGGGGTAGGGAAAGGGATTTAAGAGAAAGTGGGCCCAAGGTAGCTTTTTTGGGATAAGAGAACTGTTCTCTATATTGGTTTTGGTGGAAGTTACAAGATTATACACAATTATAGAAACTCATCAAACTGTACACTTCAAATTGGTGAATTATATTGCGTATAAATAGGACTTTAATAAATGGAAATATGCCAAAACAAAACCCACAAGCAAACATTGCTGAATAAGAGAAAAGGCACTGACTTTTCTTCCTATGTGACAGAAGCCCAACAAGAGAGAAGTGATATTTGCTGAGGGATTAATATCCAAAATAAACAGCTCATTCAACTAAAAAAAAAATCCAATTAAGAAATGAGCAGAAGACCTGAAGAGACATTTTTTTTCCCCCCAAAGACATACAGATGGCCAATAGGTACACGAAAAAGTTTTCAGCATCACTAAATCATCAGAGAAATGTAAATCAAAACCACAGTGAGATATCACCTCACACCTATTAGAATGCCCATCACTGAAAAGACCACAAATAACAAATGGCAAAAGAGTGTTTAAAAAAGGGAATCCTAGTACACTGTTGGTGAAAATGTAAATTGGTGCAGCCACTGTAGAAAATATTGTAGAGGTTCCTCAAAAAAACTAAAAATAGAACTACAATATGATCCAAGAATTTCACCCTTGGCTATATATCTGGAGAAAACAAAGTCACTAACTCAAAAAATGCACCCCAATGTTCACAGCAGCATTATTTACAATGGCCAAGACACAGATACAACTAAGTGTCCATCAACAGAATAATGGATAAAAAGATGTGGTACATATACATGATGGACTATTAATCAGCCATAAAAAAGTCTGAAAATTTTCAGTTTGCAAAAATATGAATAGACCTAGAGTATTATGCTAAGTGAAATGTCAGACAAATGAAGACAAACACTGTATGTTATCACTTACATATGGAATCTAAAAAATAAAATGAATGAATTTAATAGAGACTCACAGATATAGAGAACAAACCAATGGTTACTAGTGGGGAGAAGGAAGCAGGGCGAGACAAGGTAGGAAAAGGCATTAAGAAGTACTGATAAGCATGTATAAAATAAATACGCAACAAGGACAGCAAGGGGATATAGCCAATATTTTATAATACTTTTAAAACGAGTATGAGAGTGAAAGTGAAAGTCACTCAGTCGTGTCCGACTTTTTGCAACCTCATGGACCATACAGTCCATGGGATTCTCCAGGCCAGAATACTGGAGTGGGTAGCCTTTCCCTTCTCCAGGGGGTCTTCCCAACCCAGAGATCAAATCCACATTTCCCACATTGCAGGTGGATTTTTTACCAGCTGAACCACAAGGGAAGCCGTAAAAGGAGTATAATCTATAAAAATATTAAATCATTACATGTACATCTGAAACTAATATAACACTGTAAATCAACTATATTTCAAAAAAAAGCAAGAAACAAGCATTGCTATTATATAGGAAAGTGAGTTATACTTATTAGGCAGAAATGAATAAGCCAAACTTGTGGGCCGGAACGTTGTAAAGAACAACCACTTCATAATCTCTATTGTGTGATGATAACCTGCATAGACCACCACTGTGACAGCAAAGTTTGGTAAGTTTCAGCTCAACTTCTGGTTAATTCAAGCTGGGTCTGAAAGACACTAAACAGAAACAGATTCACAGACTTAGAGAACAAACTTATGATTGCCAGTGGGGAAGGATGGGGGGAAGGGATAGTTAGGGAGTTGGGGATGGACATATACACACTGCCATATTTTAAATGGATAACCAACAAGGAATGGGTGAATTTAACTCAGATGACCATTATATCTACTACTGTGGGCATGAATCCTTTAGAAGAAATGGAGTAGCCATTATAGTCAACAAAAGAGTCTGAAATGCAGTACTTGGATGCAGTCTCAAAAATGACAGAATGATCTCTGTTTGTTTCCAAGGCAAACCACTCAATATCACAGTAATCCAAGTCTATGCCCCAACCAGTAATACTGAAGAAGCTGATGTTGAAGAGTTCTATGAAGACCTACAAGACCTTCTAGAACTAACATCCCCAAAGGATGCTCCTTTTATTATAGGGGAGTGGAATGCAAAAGTAGGAAGTCAAGAAATACCTGGAGTAGCAGGCAAATTTGGCCTTGGAGTACAGAATGAAGCAGGGCAACGGCTAACAGAGTCTTGCTAAAAGAACACACTGGTCATAGCAAACACCCTCTTCCAACAACACAAGACTCTACACATGGACATCTCCAGATGGTCAATACCAAAATCTGATTGATTATATTCTTTGCAGCCAGAGATGGAGTGCTATACAATCAGCAAAAGTAAGACTGGGAGCTGACTGTGGTCCAGACCATGAACTCTTTATTGCCAAATTCAAACTTAAATTGAAGAAAGGAAGGAAAACCACTAGATTATTCAGGTATGACCTAAATCAAATCCCTTATGATTATACAGCGGAAGTGACAAATATTCAAGGGATTAGATCTGATAGAGTACCCAAAGAACTAAGGACAGAGGTTCCTGACACTGTATAGGAAGCAGAGATCAAGACCATCCTCAAGGAAACGAAGTGCAAAAAGGCTAAATGATTGTCTGAGGAGGCCTTAGAAACAGCTGTGAATAGAAGAAAAGCAAAAGGCAAAGGAGAAAAGGAAAGCTATAACCATTTGAATGCAGAGTTCCAAAGAATAGCAAAGAGAGATAAGAAAGACTTCCTCAGTGATCAATTGCAAAGAAATAGAGGGAAAAAATAAAATGGGAAAGTCTAGAGATCACTTCAAGAAAATTAGAGATACCAAGGGAACATTTCATGCAAAGATGGGCTCGATAAAGAACAGAAAGGGTATGGACCTAACAGAAGCAGAAGATACTAAGAAGAGGTGGCAAGAATACACAGAAGAACTGTACAAAAAAGTTCTTCATGACCCAGATAATCATGATGGTGTGAACACTAATCTAGAGCCAGACATCCTGGAATGTGAAGTCAAGTGGGCCTTAGGAAGCATCACTACGAACAAAGCTAGTGGAGGTGATGAAATTCCAGTTGAGCTATTTCAAATCCTGAAAGATGATGCTGTGAAAGTGATGCACTCAATATGCCAGCAAATTTGAAAACTCAGCAGTGGCCACAGGACTGGAAAAGGTCAGTTTTTATTCCAATCCCAAAGAAAGGCAATGCCAAAGAATGCTCAAACTACCGCACAGTTGCACTCATCTCACACACTAGTAAAGTAATGCTCAATATTCTCCAAGCCAGGATTCAACAGTATGTGAACTGTGAACTTCCAGATGTTCAAGCTGGATTTAGAAAAGGCAGAGGAACCAGAGACCAAATTGCCTACATCTGTTGGGTCATCAAAAAAGCAAGTGAGTTCCAGAAAAAAACATCTATTTCTGCTGTATTGACTATGCCAAAGTCTTTGACTGTGTGGACNTGAGATTGGAGGGAAGCCATCTGCCTGTGAGTCCTCCTCCTTATCTGTGAGCTTGTGGAACCATGCTGGTTTTTCTGCCCAGCGGGTTAAGTGGAGACCTTGCAAATGCAAGTGTGTGGGTTTTGGCTGGCTTCAGGGAAGAAAATCCAGATGGCACTGGGAGACTCGTCTAATCTGGATTCAGGGGATATCTCTTGAAAGTGAAAGGGCAAGTCCTTCTGTCGTGTCCGACTCTTTGCGACCCCATAGACTATAAGATGCATGGAATTGTGCAGGCAAGAATACTGGCTGTCTCTTATACACATCTAGATGTGTATAAGAGACAGCTACCGCACAGTTGCACTCATCTCACACACTAGTAAAGTAATGCTCAATATTCTCCAAGCCAGGATTCAACAGTATGTGAACTGTGAACTTCCAGATGTTCAAGCTGGATTTAGAAAAGGCAGAGGAACCAGAGACCAAATTGCCTACATCTGTTGGGTCATCAAAAAAGCAAGTGAGTTCCAGAAAAAACCATCTATTTCTGCTGTATTGACTATGCCAAAGTCTTTGACTGTGTGGACCACAACAAACTCTGGAAAATTCTTAAAGAGATGGGAATACCAGATGACTTGATTTGCCTCTTGAGAAATCTGTATGCAGGTCAGCGAGCAACAGTTAGAACTGGACATGGAACAACAGACTGTTCCAAATAGGAAAGGAGTATGTCAAGGCTGTATATTGTCACCCTGCTTATTTAACTTATATGCAGAGTACATCAGAGAAACCCTGGGCTGGATGAAGCACAAGCTGGAATCAAGACTGCTGGAAGAAATATCATTGTAGATGACACCACCCTTATGGCAGAAATCGAAGAAGAACTAAAGAGCCTCTTGATGAAAGTGAAAGAGGAGAGTGAAAAAGTTGGCTTAAAACTCAACATTCAGAAAACTAAGATCATGGCATCTGGTCCCATCACTTCATGGCAAATAGATGGGGAAATGGTAGAAACAGTGTCAGACTTTAATTTTGGGGGCTCCAAAATCACTGCAGATGGTGACTGCAGCCATGAAATTGAAAGACACTTGCTCCTTGGAAAAAACGTTATGACCAACCTAGACAGCATATTAAACAACAGATACATTATTTTGCCAAGAAAGGTCCATTTAGTCAAGGCTATGGTTTTTCCAGTAGTCATGTATGGATGTGAGAGTTGGACTATAAAGAAAGCTGAGCGCTGAAGAATTGGTGCTTTTGAACTATGGTGTTGGAGAAGACTTTTGAGAGGGGATCAAGGAGATCCAACCAGTTCATTCTAAAGGAAATCACTCCTGAATATTCATTGGAAAGACTGATGCTGAAGCTGAAACTCCAATACTTTGGCCACCTGATGGGAAGAACTGACTCATTGGAAAAAACCCTGATGCTGGGAAAGATTGAAGGCAGGAGGAGAGGGGGACAACAGAGGATGAGATAGTTGGATGGTATCACCAAGTCAATAGGCTTGAGTCTGAGTAAACTCTGGGAGTTGGTGATGGACAGGGAGGTCTGGCGTGTTACGATTCATGGGATCACAAAGAGTTGGACACAACTGAGAGACTGAACTGAACTAACAAGGACCTACTGTACAGCACAGGGAACTCTGTTCAATGTTATTTGGCAGCCTGGATAGAATGGGAATTTGGTGGAGAATGGATACATGTATATGTATGGCTGTGTCCCTTTGATGTCCACCTGAAAATATCACAATTGTTAATCAGCTATACTTCAATATAAAATAAAAAGTTAAAAAACAATAAAAGGCACTAAAATGATGGGGTGATTAATAACCAGTGGTTGTGGTTTAATCTTCCTGGACCTCAGGTTCTTTGTCTTCAAAAATGACGATTTGGATATAATGGCGTTAAAACTTAAAAATGGTAGAGTTGTGTCATTTAGCTTGGAATCCGCCCCTCCTTGTCCCTCAACTAAATCTGGCTGGTTTCAATGCGGGCATTTTGTAGAATAGAGTAGAGAGCCTACAGGACTTGAAAGGATGATTACCAGTGCCCCAGTCCACAGTGGGCCCTAAGAATGAGACACTCCCAGTCTCACTTCCCTCCTGTGGCAAGATTCTATCATGTTCTTACCAAGAGGGGTTTGCAGAAGATCGCCAGTGACTTATCTCCCTTATTTTTAGTTCCTGGGTGAGTGCTTACTTGGCAATCTTCTAGGTCTCAAGACAAGGAATTTTTTTAAATCTCACTTTTTATGCAATTATGAGTCATTAAGCACATTAGCATCAGAAACCCAAGCTCCCCCTCTTATCACTTTTTCATGTCTTCAAAGACACTGCAGGTAAGGAAGGGCTTTAAATATTTGCCCTTGAAGAGAAAAGACATGAGAATCTGATTGCAGTTATTTGTAAGAAAGTGGTTTTCAAAAGCAGAGCTTTTACAAAGTTCATTCCTGATCTTTACTTCACCCACCAGCTCAGGGAGCAGCAAATCTCCTTTGTCATAAAACTTGCTAAGTTTTCAAGCAAGCCCTCCTTTCTATAGAGTTGACTGAAACTTAATCCATAATATCTTGAGAAGATTCTTCTTAATTTTCTGAAAATGTTGTTCCCCTCCCCTTAATAGATCTGGCCACAAACTAACATATTAGCAAAAGCCATAGATAACTGTAAAAGTAATCTGTTCCTATTGTTTTAGTTGCTAAGTTGAGTCCATCTCTTTTGCAACCCTTTGTACTGTGACCTACCAGACTCCTCTGCCCATGGGATTTTTCAGACAAGAATGCTGGAGAGGGTTGCCATTTCCTTCTCCAGGGTATCGTTCCCGACTCAGGGATCAAACCTGCGTCTCCTGCATTGCAAGTGGATTCTTCACCATCTGAGCCACCTGGGAAGCGCCCCCTCCCCCATTAATGTTCAATACTCTAAGTACAGTAGATATTTCAAACCATACAACTAATGTAGACACTGAGTCCTAGTGAGTTCATGTCCCAAGTCAAAAGCAACTCAGTCTGTAAGCAGCAAAGTTTACACAGATGTCAGACCAGATCCCAATTCGATGCTCTTCTCTCTGCTAATTTTCAAAACTGAGAATCAAGATTCTGTTTACATGTCTATTCACAAGTCTCATTGTGTGTATTAAGCAAGATATTCTGCAATTATCTGTCCATGGATAAAAAGGTGTGTGTTTGTCTTGCACTTTACTTCCCATTAACGATGAAGCCTCAGGCATGCGTTCCTGTGAGCATCCATTCATGAGTGACCTGTAATCAGTTCATAAGATGATCACTTAAAAGAAATTTCCTGTTATCAATGATGCTTGAAGCCCAGCTACTGGAACACTGTGTGACTGTTATGTGCATGGATATATATCTACCAACATTCTGTTTTCTCTTTAACCTGGATCTGCGTATTGTCCCTTGAAACATTATCTTTCACCTTTAGGTTTATGTGCAAAAATGCGGAGACAGACAGACCCTAGGATGGGGATGGGGATGGGGAGGACATAGGCAGCTGAGCATCACAAGAGAGAAAAAGGCAAAAATCTCATCACTTCAAGCCTGGCTCTTATCCATTATGGAACAAACAAGGCTAGTGATATCACGGAGCCCACAAAGCTCTCTTAGAGTTGAAAAAGCAGCTCACTGAAGGTCAAATTTATTAGATCCTCCTTTTTAACCTTGCAGGATGGTTGAAGAACAACTTCCTGTTTTTACCATGTACTCTCTTCTGCAATTCCTTCACCTACACCAAGAAACCTGAGACAGGGTACTGTATCCATCTTTGCTGGCATCAAGTTCAAGTCTATGTCCAAGCTGCTATGCATCTTCTTACTTTGAGACTGGTTAGAATTTCAGAGAGGCAATTTTGCAATGATGTTGTAGGGAAACCTAAGCAGCCAAGTTCTGCAGGATACTTTGAAATTGGACTGCCAGGCTTAGAGTTTCATTTTTCACTTTTTTCTTTCTATTTTTCACCCATTAAAGTAACATAAGAACTTCATTTGTGAGTCTATTCTCTCTTATGCTGGCTCTCGCAGTCACTCTTCCGAGATGCTCACACTCTTCGCTGTAATCAAGGTCACACTTATAAAGGGATTTTATTTGATTGGAGTTCTGGGATGGTAATGTTTTCTGTGTAAAGGTTCAGCTACTGTTTTAGAGGATTGGACTTACATGAGGGTAAGGCTGAGGGTCTCGACTTAGAGAATGAACCTATGATTGTCGGGGAGAAGGGATAGCTAGGGAGTTTGGGATGGACATATACACACTGCTATATTCAAGATGGATAACCAATACGGTCCTATTGCACAGCACATAAAACTTTGCTCAATGCTGTGTGGTAGCCTGGATGGGAAGGGAGCTTGGGGGAGAGGGAGACATGTATATGTATGGCTGAGCCCTTTTGCTGTTCACCTGAAACTATCACAACATTGTTAATCAGCTATATCCCAATACAAAATAAAAAAGACTGAGAGTCTCAGGCCAGGGAGGACCTGCGTGAGTCCTCTTCTCCAAGTAGGATATCTTTCGACTGCAGCTGGCCATCTGGGGAGCCAGGCAAGAGGGTCTGTAACATAAGGATAAATACATCACCCCTGTTAGCTAAACTAACCATAAAACAGTGGCCTTTGGCACGTTCTGTCAGCTGACCATCACTATGAAGGCAAAACCACCCAAACTCACACAAGGTCATCCAACAGTGAGAGAAATCCTATAAACTGAAGAATTGCAACACGGGCTGAACATGAGAAGCACCTGGGGAGCTTTAAAAACTCCTGAAGTCCAGCCTATCCCACTCCTGGACCCTGGGAGTCTGACTTAACTGGTCTGAAATGGTGCTTAGGGCTCAGTATTATTTCAAAGTCCCCGGGCGATTCTCATGTGCATCTAGGTCTAGAGTGTCTGCTCAAACCCCAGCCAGTTTGAGTGAACCTGGCACTAGAGACATGGCACGAACTGCTTAATGGACACAGCTGCATGAAGAAAATCCCCAGTGTGTGAATGGTAAGCAGCAGCATCCCAAATTCCTCGGTGCTTCTTCCTATAGTCCCAGAGGGCAGGAAACCCTTTACAGTGATTGCTTCTGAAGGAGACTTGATACACGCCAGCAACAACAGTGACAGTTAAAACTGAGCACCAGGCCTGTGGCCCAGGATGCCACAGGACCGGCAGAGTCTGAATTCCCACCAACAGTGGCCTGAGTTCAACAGCAGATAGAGGACACAGTGATATCTGAGTGTCTGCAGGGTCCAAAGCGAGAAGATGTAATAGGTGCTAGAGATGAACAAAGCCAAGAGGACTTAGCAACAACAAAAGCCAGCAGCTCACTTTGTTTTTAGAATGGAACAAGCCAGGAGCTGCTTGCCTTAAGAGCAGAGGGCGGGGGGAGGGGGACTATGCCTGAATATTCCCAGCAAATTCAGAAATTTGGGGTTGGAATGGACAGACAGTCTATAAAAGGTCATTTCCCTCGCCATTCTCTCTGAAGATCTGAACTCATGATCTTATCAACCACTGATGCCATGCGGGGTGGGGGCAGTGGGCAGGAGCGCTCATGTCTCTTTTGTAAGGGAAGTATCTGGATTCCAAGGTTCCTGCTGAAAGGTGCTAGGTTGCTGCCAGGCTGACATGGGGACAGAGCAGAACCAGGCTTCTTGCAAGCAGGTGGGTGGTATTAACTGGCCAGCCTAGGCACCTGGCTCACATCCAGGAGGCAGAGCTTGCTTGAGCTCTTGGAGGAGGAAACACCACTGTTACACTGTGGCTGCTGCAGACAAGAAGGTGAGGGGAAGGAGGAAGCTCTCCAGGCTACAACTCTACATCTGCCAAAACAGAGCTTGTCAGAAGGATTAAGTTTTCTCAATGATAGCAGAAAGGTGAATCCTTCCATTCACCAACGTCCCAACATGCAAAAAAGACAGTCCATTAAGAAGTGGTATTAGAAATAAAGGAATAGAGTCACAACTATGTTTCGGAGAAGGGAAAATAATTGGTTCAGGCAAGGGGCACCACCTTGGCAAACCCAAGACAGCTCACATCAGGGTATATGCTTGTCTATTATAGAACAAATGGTAATATCTGAAATAATGAGGTCACCCACACTTTTGGGAGTGGAAACAGTGTCAGACTTTATTTTGGGGGGCTCCAAAATCACTGCAGATGGTGACTGCAGCCATGAAATTAAAAGATGCTTACTCCTTGGAAGAAAAGTTATGATCAACCTAGACAGCACATTCAAAAGCAGAGACATTACTTTGCCAACTAAGGTCTGTCTAGTCAAGGCTATGGTTTTTCCAGTAGTCGTGTATGGATGTGAGAGTTGGACTGTGAAGAAGGCTGAGCACTGAAGAATTGATGCTTTTGAACTGTGGTGTTGGAGATGACTCTCGAGAGTCCCTTGGACTGCAAGGAGATCCAACCAGTCCATTTCTGAAGGAGATCAGCCCTGGGATTTCTTTGGAAGGAATGATGCTAAAGCTGAAACTCCAGTACTTTGGCCACCTCATGTGAAGAGTTGACTCATTGGAAAAGACTTTGATACTGGGAGGGATTGGGGGCAGAAGGAGAAGGGGACGACAGAGGATGATGGCTGGATGGCATCACTGACTTGATGGACGTGAGTCTGAGTGAACTCCGGGAGATGGTGATGGACAGGGAGGCCTGGAGTGCTGCGATTCATGGGGTCGCAAAGAGTTGGACACGACTGAGCCACTGAACTGAACTGAGGACCATCTAAAGTCACCCAAGTGGCCTGAAAAGCCAGAAGCAAACCAGGCTCTCAACTCAACTCTCAACCCATGGGACGAAGGGGCTCTGCTACCTGCGCTTTCCCCAGGTAATGGAGGTAATGAGTTCTCCGGGAAGCTGGGCACTCTGAAGGTCAGGGATGTGGCAGGGTTCCCACCTCCAGCCCCCACATTTACCCTAAGCTTCAGGTAAGTCTGGAATCTCCCACACTATGACATTCAGTGTGAAGTCTGCACAAGTGGAACCAAGGAGCCTCCAGGAAGAAGATGCATTCTAAGGAGAGAGGGAATCAAAGTGCATCTGTCTGAGTCAGAGAATGGGCCAGGGTCTGAGGGAGGGGTGACTCTGAGTGGACCACAGCATCTCTGGCTCCAACTCTTCTGTGCTTCAGGAGAGAACGGCCACAATCGCGTGAGTGAGGAAAAACAAAATGAAACAAAAATGAGCAAAGACCACACACAGGCAGGGCCTCTCGGGACAAGGGCATTCTGGCTGCTTTGCTGCATTCACCTCAGCAGAGGGAGCTGGTACCTAAGTGAGGGTATCGGGGGAGCTGCAGCGCTGATGGCACCTTGAACAGACAGGACACAGGGTCTCGGGGACTCTGGGGCAGCTTTCTGTGGGCACTGGAAGTGTCATCAATGCGCTCAACAGGCGGCAGCTACCCATCCCCTTGGCCACTCAGGGGCATCTCTGGCAGGAGATGATGCTTTCCTTGGACATCAACTAATCTGCTGTTTTTACCATGAGTAGATTCAGAAGGTGTCACCACTGAAAGACCACGAGGAACACGAAGGCAGCCAAGATGACTAGGTCACCTGAGATATATCCTGAGACTCCCAGATTACTTGAAAGACCATTTAGGAAGGGGAGGGGTTAAAGTTCTCTCCAGAATGGGTGGGAACACGATGATGGGAACACAGTGATTTGGTGACCCTATTTTTTATTCCCAGGCAAACACGACCCAAGAAATACAAGATGCAGGAGTTAAAGAAGCAAAAGGAAACTGAATGGAAATTTTTTCTCTTTTTCTGGTGATGCAAATGCAAGGCATCATCTATAAGAGACGTGAGTTTGATCCCTGGGAATCTCCAGGGAAGATTCCCTGGAAGAGGACATGGCAACCCACTCCAGTATTCTTTTCTGCAGAATCCCATAGACAGAGGGGCCTGGTGGGCTCTAGTCCATAGGATCACAAAGAATCAGACAGAACTGAAGCCACCTAGCACACATCTATTCCAAAGAAACAAAATCTTTTTTTTCCCTCTCTCTCCCCCTCCAAGATGCCAACATTTATAAATGAGTTATAGGGCTTACTTCTGGAAGGAAAAACGTTCTCCATGGTTCATTTCCTCAGTCACTCAACAAAGAGTAAGTTAAAAGAGATGAAGCTCCCAGCTAGCGCCAGCCTCTGGCGGGGATAAATAAGAACAAGAAGAACAACACAACACTTAGTTCAAGCCAGACATTTTAACACAGGCAACTGCATTTTTTCCTTATGACCCCACCGTGACAAGCATTGTTTATTCCTATTTTAAAGCTGGGAAAACTGAGGAATAGAGAAGTTAAGTGGGTTCACCAAGATCATACAAACATCAAGGGGCCAGAACCAGGTCACATACTTGGATTTTCCAATTCTAGCTCCAGATTTTTGCCATCCCCCACCCCCTAAGTAACCCCCATGTGGAGTACAAAAATATGGCCCTACTCCACGCTTTTAGTGAGACATGAGACAAAGCAGAAATAGGGGCAGAGGTAGAGATCAAACATGTGGATACCAGGAGGGAAAAGAGAGCGATGAACTGGAGATTGAGATTGCATATATACAATACTGATACTATGTATAAAATAGATAACTGATGAGAATTTTCTGTTTAGCACAGGGAACCTACCCAATAAGTACTACTGATTCAGGGCTTCCTGGTGGCTCAGTGGTAATGAATACGCCCGCCCACGCAGGAGATGTGGGTTTGATGTCTGGGTCAAGAAAATCCCCTGAAGGAGGAAAATAGCAATCCGCTCCAGTATTCTTGCCTGGAGAATCCCATGAGCAGAGTAGCCTGGTGGGCTATAGTCCACGGGGTTGCAAAGAACTGGACATGACTGAGTGAGCACAAGCAGTGAATGAGGAGAAGAAATAGGAATATTCTTTCTAAGATGAGCCGGCGTGACAGCATACGGCACGACGGTGCTGGCCAGCCGCTCATCCTCTCCTTCACAGACAGCTCCAGAGCAGCTGGCACGCGCCAGGCCCTCCGCTATGGCCAGGAGCACACCTCCACCTAAGCCATGGTTTCTCCCTCCAAAAAGCTCGCAGCCTGAACCCCACGTGATTCCCAGGCCAGCCAAATTGTCTCTCCTATCCACAATGAAAATGTTGTCAGTTCCCAGTCCAAATCTTGCTTGGCTTCTCAAATCAGGCTGCTTATCAGCGCTGCCTCACAGAGATAAAACCTCTCACCAGAGAGCTAAAGGGGAAAAACTCAACCTGCAAAAATAAACTGCCCAAACAGTGTTTCCTCACAGCTTCACTTCCGCACCTGGTATCACTACACTGTAGGGCTTCCTAGGTGGCTCAGCGGTAAAGAATCTGCCTGCCAATGCAAGACACACAGGTTCAGTCCCTGTGTTGGGAAGATTCTCTGGAGGAGGAAACGGCAATCCACTCCAGTATTCTTGTCTGGAGGATTCCATGGACAGAGGTGCCT
Organism: Oreotragus oreotragus; assembly: GCA_006410675.1. Classification (NCBI taxonomy): domain Eukaryota; kingdom Metazoa; phylum Chordata; class Mammalia; order Artiodactyla; family Bovidae; genus Oreotragus; species Oreotragus oreotragus. Next base: position 172,225 of record SJYX01010752.1, read on the forward strand.
GGCAGGCTACAGTCCATTGGGTCACAAAGAGTTGGACAAGACTTAGCAGCTAAACAACAGCAATCATCCCACGCAGGAGGAGGCCACGTAGCTCGCAACCTGACCACTAGAGCAGCTGCTCTGAATGAGAACACGGGGCCTCAGTGCAGAGATGGCGCCACTTCTTTTCGCATTGCTGAGGCCTCGTCTGAACCCTGGAGTTGGATTCTCCCTGCGGGACACTGGGGACAGGGGAAGGGGATGCTTTGTAATTCTCTCCTTGGCACCTGGAGTCTGGCTGCAGACCCCATGTTGGGGTGTTAGAAAAGGCATTGACACACTGCTACAAATCACCAGCATTACATTTTCCACTCTGCAGCCTCCTTACATCTTTATCTGCACTTGGTTTCTAAGTGAAGTCAACTGATAAAGCTTCAATTTCATACCATCTGTTATGTGTCACAAACACTGGTTTTGCAAAAGGGATGAAAAGAATCTTTTAAGGCTACAGAAACTTTCTGAATAGTTTCAAGCTCTGCAGGCTAGAGGTTAAATCTTAGAGAGTCTCTGGATATACTCAAAGGGAAACTTTCCATAAATGTGAGGGCAGGACTCCCATCCTCCTTAGATGTGGATGGTGAAGGCTTTTGTTTGGTTGAAGTATGTTTTGGGAGGAAGGTTCTGATTTGGTCCCCAGTGGATCTGCTATCCATCACCTATGGGCTTATATGGGGTTTCTGCTGGATTTAACAAGAGCGAAAAGAGCCTGCAGCCAAAAACTTCAAGGGGAAATCCTATTCAACCCCCATGTGGCAGGAGAAACATCACTTTTTCTTGAACATACTCTATGAGCCCAGGCAGAACTAATTATTTCTCTGGAGTCCCTCAAACACTGTGTGGGTATTAATCAGCTCTCATCACACTCTGAGCTGAACAGTGAGCTCCTTGAGGACAGGGCCACCCTTTTTCTCACCACCCATCCAGGAATTGGCAGAGTTTAATTCAAGGTAGTTATGAAAGAAAACTGGGTATTTTTCTCTAGTTATTTCTTGTGTTGACATTTGTGTGGGTTTTCTGTTTCTCTAAAGATGATTTCGTTTGCATGTATTATTTCAGGTTACTGAAATTTCAGATGAAGAACTAGGAACATTATGTTATTTTACATGTAAAACCTTCAGCATACGATGGTTACAAAGTAGGTGCTTAACACATATTAACTGTTAGCTGTACTGTTACCATGCATAACATATTTTGTTGTTGTTGTTCAGCTAGTAAGTTGTGCCCAACTCTTTGCAGCCCCCTGGACTGGAGAATGCCATGCTTCCCTGTCCTTCACCATCTTCCGGGATTTGCTCAGACTCACGTCCATGAGATGCCATCCAGCCATCTCATCCGCGGTCGTCCCCTTCTCCTCCTGCCTTCAATCTTTCCCAGCATCAGCATCTGTTCCAATGAGTCAGTTCTTTGCATCAGGTGGCCAAAGTATTGGAGTTTTGATATATAGAACATATATATATCAGGCAAATATTTTCAAAAACATGCTAAATGTTTTCAGTAATGCAACAGTAAACACAAATTCAGATGTGTACAGTATAAAGAAATTTATGAACTGTTTTTTATAAAGTTTCAACTGCTGTGTTTTGCTGGTGAAGAAATGGAGGCTCAGCCAGTGTTAAGTTTGTCACTCAAGGCCACAGAGCCAGGATGGAGCCCAAGGAAGAATGAGAGGCAGCAAAGCAGCCTGACTTCCAATCCTGACGTCCCAAAGCCTCTTTGGTTCTTCTCTGTAGCATTCTAATATGACTTTAGTTATCCATTTTTGTTTATTCCACTGAGTAAAGGACAGTTTACATATATACGCTCTCTGGAGGGGTCAGATGATGTCTGAAATTGCAATAATGGTAGGCAAGCTTTTAAGCGGGATGGTGTACTATTGAAAACAGAAAATCATAAACAACGTTGTAATCGCTGGCACAATTTTAAACAAGATTGCTTTACCTAGTTTTGTTTTCTTTCCTGTTAGATAATTTCACCAGCAGGTTTGTAACAAAAAGAAGCAGAGAAAGTAGCGTCTCTCCCTAGAAATTTAATAGCATTATGTGCAGGGATGAATAGAAGTATTTCTCTCATTTTGATCATGCCTTGCCCACAGTATGAACTCGATAAATGCTTATTCAATCGAATTACTATTACAATAGCTTGTTGCTTTTTTCCACTGGGCAATAATAACTTTCATTTGTATGATGCTTTCCCGCTTACAAAGCATATTTTTCTTGTATTACCATTTTATTCTCACAGCAATTCCAAAAGGTAGATATAAATTTCTTCCTTTTACAAATCAAGAAGGTAAGTTAGATCATTTGCTCAAGGTCAAAACTATTCACAAGGTGTTAATTTGTTAGAACACAATGACGATTTAGGGGAAAAAAGGGTCGCTAAGAGTAGGACATGGCTGAGCGACTTCACTTTCCCTTTTCACTTTCATGCATTGGAGAAGGAAATGGCAGCCCACTCCAGTACTCTTGCCTGGAGAATCCCAGGGATGGGGGAGCCTGGTTGGCTTCCATCTATGGGGTCGCACAGAGTTGGACACGACTGAAGTGACTTAGCAGCAGCGGCAGGGGAAGCAGTATGGCAAAGTGGTTAAGACTTTGGGCTTTGGGGGCTTTCCTGGTGCCTCAAGTGGTAAAGAATCCACCTGCCAATGCCAGGGGCACGGGTTCAATCCCTGGTCTGGGATGATGCCACATGCTGTGGAACAGGGAAGCCTATGCACCGCAACCACCGAACCTGCACTCTAGAGCCTCGGAACCACAGCTGCTGAAGCCCGTACACCCAAGAGCCTGTGCTCTGCAACAAGAGAAGCCACAGCAATGAGAAGCCCGCGCACCGAAACTAGAGAGCAGTCCCGCTCGCTCCGACTGCAGGAAAGCAAGGAAGACTGGAGCAGTCCCGCTCGCTCCGACTACAGGAAAGCAGAGAAGACTGGAGCAGTCCCGCTCGCTCCGACTGCAGGAAAGCAGAGAAGACTGGAGCAGTCCCGCTCGCTCCGACTGCAGGAAAGCAGAGAAGACTGGAGCAGTCCCGCTCGCTCCGACTGCAGGAAAGCAAGGAAGACTGGAGCAGTCCCGCTCGCTCCGACTGCAGGAAAGCAGAGAAGACTGGAGCAGTCCCAGCTCGCTCCGACTACAGCAAAGCAGAGAAGACTGGAGTAGTCCCAGCTCGCTCCAAGTACAGCAAAGCAAGGAAGACTGGAGCAGTCCCGCTCGCTCCGACTACAGGAAAGCAAGGAAGACTGGAGCAGTCCCGCTCGCTCCGACTACAGGAAAGCAAAGACTGAACACAGGCAAAAATAAATCTTTAAAAAAAGAAACAAACAAAAAAAGGAGTTTGGGCTTTGAACGCCAACTGCTTCAGTTTATTTAAAAAAAAGTTTTGTGGTAGAATATAAAAAACAATATTTAATATTTTACCTATATTTAAGTAAACAGTTCAGTGGCATTAAGTACACTGCTGTGCAACCATCATCACTACCCAGCATCCCCAACAGAGAGCTTGTATCCAGCAAATTATAACTACTAGCCTACTTTCAAAGACATGTGTTCAATATCATCACATCTAGTCTGCTACAAATAGTAGAGAAGGTTGTGTTAGGGGGCTTCCCAGGTGGTGCAAGTGATAAAGAACTCGTTTGCCAGTGCAGGAGATGAAAAGAATATGGATTCAGTCCCTGGGTCAGGAAGATCCCCTGGAGGAGGGCATGGCAACCTGTCCCTGTATTCTTATCTGGAGAATCCCATGGACAGAGGGGTCTGGTGGGCTACAGTCCATTGGAGCGCAGGAACACACACATACACACACACTGTGGGTTAGGGGTGGAGCCTATGGCTCAAGCCTCTGAAGGCCTGGGTGTGAGTCCTGGTTCTGCCCTCTATCATTTACAAGATACGAGACATTCTGTCACCTTTGGGGTGGCCTTCTGCTATGAAACGGGACAGTAACTCTACTCCTGTCACAATCATAGTGTTGCTATATGAAGTCAAGTGACATTTGAAGGGAACGTACCACGCAGTCTATCAGGTGTGATGCAAATACTTTCATTCACTCATTCACAGCTTGTGGCAGCATGTCTGCTGAGTGCCAAGCTCCGTGCTGAACACTGGTGATCTAAAAACCCTAAGGGTGCAGAGGAGACAGACATATAAAATGACAAAGGATTACACTAGGATATGAATTCAAGTAAGGTATTATTACAATGCACCGATGGCTGAAGTAGACACCTTGGGGACGCCAAGATCACTTTAAAAATGTGAAGGCAGCCTGCAATCTTGTTGGAGAGGAAAGATTAACATTCTCATAACACCCTCACTTAGGAACTTTGCAAAGAAAGGCGGGTGATGACACCACAGTGCCTGTTACCTTTCTTCCAGGAAGAGGCAAGAAGCTCTAGGAGGCAGAGGGCCTCTGTACCTAGAGTCCCATCAGCTCTATAACACCATGGGATTCCTCAGCTCTTTCTCCCATCAGTGCAGTGATGTCCCAGGATTTGCTGTAGTTCAAGTAGACACTTACGGAAGACCTTCTATGTGCTAGCTTTTGTGTCTGCTAAATAGAGATGGAAAGGACAGTTTGCTCAGACCCCAAGGGGACTGCAGTTCAGTGGGGCAGGCACACTCAGATATTAGTTATTCTAGCATAAGGTACTCATGGAGGACACACAGGTAGGCAAAGAGCGCAGTGTTAAAATGGTGAAAAGGCCCCTTGGCCCAAATGGAGGAGAGAAAACTTTCTGGAGAAGGTGACATCTTAGTTTGAAACGTTAAGTAGATGGAAAGAAAATGATGAGGGGGGCACTGGTAGGACAGAAAAAGGAAGCATGCAAACAAAACGGAAAAACTATTCTGCAAAAGAAAACCACTTAGCCTAGTGAGCTGCTGCATTTTTTCTCTCAAATATAAATACTTGGTCTCAAAATATAATCACATTATGTCACTTACTTTTCATGATTTGTCTTATAAGGAGCTTTGTAAACATAACTAATAGTCAAAATTACCTGTGAGGTATGTTTGATATCAGAATCGTCTTCTTTTATTTTCCTGAACCAGAAGGGAAGAATTAGTGATCCACTTTGATTCAATGTCTCCTTTGAAAACATTCATCTGCTTTATTCCTCCAATTGCCTAAATAAATTATTCAGAAACCTGACTATGGGAGCATACAAATCTAAAATCTGAGCTAGAATATCGGTGGTCAAAGGTTCCTCTCTCATTATAGAAGATGTTTGATATAAATATTAATTTTCCGAAAGTGGTGATGGCAGAGATTTCACACAAAGAATGTTCATACTGGATTAAACATTAGACTCAAATTACCTGAGCCGTCACATGTATGGAGAATCAAATTCCATTTCATTCTGATAAGAAGTGGCCCTGGGGAGTCATTCTGGATTTAGCAGGCTAATGTGGTCCACGGCCTCTTTACCAAAATATATGACTGTCGAAAATATTACTGTGGCCTAATTGCCTTGGCAAGAGGTGGGGAAAGAAGGAAGTGGGATTTTATAATAACCTACATGATATAAATTTTGCCCCAATATACAACTATTTATTAATTGCCTAGTATACGCTTAGCGTGACACAGATGCTCATTCAATGATACCTTAGAGTACTTACTCTTCCCAAACCTGCCCCACCCCCTCCAGAGAAAACTGAACCACAGAGGAATAAACATCTTATTCAAGGTCACATAACTAGGATTTTGTAATGGTTGTTGTGAGAGTAAATGAGATAAAACATATGTTAAATGCTTAATATGGTGATGGATAACTAAGCAATAATGTTGGCCAGTCTTCATTAAGAAAATCTAACTTAGCTTATGTTCACAAATATGTATCCCTTGGAAAATGTACCATGTGGGAATAAGCTTCCTGACTGTTGGTCAGGGTATGACACAATGCTTGACGTCTGCTCGACAGGTTTACATAGCACCTTGGCTCAGGCACACTCTTGAGGGGCTGGCAAGACCCAAGACAGGGAGCGACTCTCACTTTCTGCGTCATTTGGGCTAGATTTTCTCCCAACAAAACAAATTATCACAACTCTTCAGACACTGCCAAAGTCTGCATATTGGCACATTTACTAGAACTGTACCTGCTAATAGATCCCATGGACACGTTCCAAAGCTAATTATGTGCCATATTTTGGAAACTTCAAACACCAGGATTACTAGCCTGCATAGTACAGCCATTCCTATTGGGCACTATTGTGCAGAAGGAATAGTAATTCAGTGTTCCTTCTCTTTCCCTTTATGTCTGTCAGACAGAGGACTCTATTAGCTATTCTGTGACTGTTTGTCTCTGTGTGACACACAGAGTGACAAACAGAAATAGAAAAAACCCAAAGGGGTCAAAGAAAATATTTTTTAAAAACATTGTTTCCCTGAAACATTCAGACAATGGCAGTTAAAGTGGGGGGCTTAGGCTGCCTAATTTGAATTCTGGAACTCTGAAGGAGAGGCTTAGGAGATCTAGGCTTGAGTCTTACTTCGAGCAAAAACTTGATAGTGACTTTGCTTCCATTTCTTCATCCATCAACAAAAAGTATTCAACAAAATCAGAGTGTCCCAAAGTGCCACAGAACACAAATGCTGGGAGACATTTCTAGGAGATGTGACAAGAAGGGTTTCTTTACTAAAACACACACAACAACAACAATAAAAACAACACCCCATAAGCAGGGCTAATACTTACAGCCCTTTTTACGACTATTACAATGCTAAGGCCAGTACCAGCGTCCAGTCGCTTCAGTCGCATCTGACTCTTGGTGACCTCATGGGCTGTAGCCTGCCAGTCTCCTCCGTTCTTGAGACTCTCCAGGCAAGAATACTGGAGTGGGTTGCCATGCCCTTCTCCAGGGGATCTTCCCCACCCAGGGACAGAACCCAGGTCTCTTATGTCTCCTGCATTGCCAGTTGGGGTCTTTACCACTAGGGCAACCTGGGAAGCCCATCACAATGTTAATGGTAGTTCATTGAAGATTCTGAAATTCCAGATGACCTGTCATTGTTCTTCAAGTCACCATGTCCAAATTTAGTGGACTGTGATACGTGACACCTTTAAACGTCTTGGGAAACGGGTAGCACACAGTTTTAGAAATATTGGGTTAAATGCTCCTGGAGGTTCCCTGTGACACTGGATCCTATAATCTTCAAGAGAAGGTTTCATTTTTGCCATGGAGGTTTATGGTAGAGACACATGATCTGTGAACATCTCTCAGTTCCTCTCCCATCCTGCACCTAAGACCCCAGCAATGCCCATGGCTCGGATTGGAAATGGGATTCAGGGAGCTCGGCACAGGAGAAAAAGTACAATGCCTCTACACTTTCCAACAGCCAACAGGCACTGTAAAATTGTCCTCTGAAGTCCCCAAACTACATGGAAGCAGGACTTTCTCTGGAAAGAGGAAAACATTTCCCGAAACTAAGACTTGAGGTTTTAGATACTTCTTCCCAGCTGGTTTTATATCGCCTGCTCACTGCTACAGAGACTAGTTTTGGGACCCCCTCCCACTCCAAGATGATGATTCCATAGAGATGAGTAGATAGACTTTATCATAACATCATCAGCTTATGGCTGATGCATTTAATAAACATATTACTCATACAATTCCCACGGCCAAGGGAGGCTCTGGAAGCAAAAGCGCTTTTCGTTTTCATTTTCCCTTTCCTCCTGAAGCCAGCCTCAATGCTGGGTGACTCTTGCTGGAAGCAGGTGCTAGAGATTACATAACACTTAAAGCATGTACTGATTTAAGTCATACATTTATGCACCTGATTAAAAATAAAGCACCATTCTGAAAATGGTCAGGTTGAAGGTTTGAGCCACTGGGACGTCTGACTAGAGGCCTGTCCAGGTGATCTAATGATGAGGGCAGGGACTGGAAATTTAAATGGCCAGGGAAGATAAACTGCTGACACACTAGCTTTCCCTTAAAATCCATTTCCACCCTGCCACACCCTGGCATGCACACACATGCACACACACAGCATTTAAAAACACTTTCTCCTTTCCTATTGCACAAAGTGCTCACTCCTCTGGGTGACTCTGATGGCCCCCCAAAGGCTGGCTTCACTTGATTCCTTCTGCTTGAAATGCATTACCCTCATTCTCCACAGTTCTGCTCTTTGCTCTCAAACAAGCTTTATCTCACCATCATTATCACTGCAGTTAAGCTCCGTGCTTTCCAGGTGTTAATTCAGGCAATCCTCAAAGGCATCCTTTGAGACAGATACTATTGGGTTGGCCAAAAATTTCAATTGAGTCTCTCCATAATATCTTATGTGAAAATCCCAATGAACTTTTTGGCCAACCCAATATTACTGTCATTTTTTATAGTTAGGGAAACTGAGGGATGAAGAGAGCAAGTAACTTGCCTGAGGTCACACAGTTAGGCAGATGTATAGCTGGAACTGAACACCAAGCCATCTCTCTCCAGTCATCACTCTTAAGTATCAGTTTATAGAGACTATGCCTACCTTGTCATTTTCTCCAAATCTGACCAATCCTTTAAAATCAAGCACAGATCCCACCTCCTTCATGAAGCACACTCTCAGAGTTCAGTCCGTCTTCCTCCGATTTGCTACACTCTCGCCCACCATCTCTAACTCCTGCTGTTGTCATGCTGAGCTGTGTGTGTGAATGGCTCCTGATCTGACCGTGAGCCTCCTGAAGTCAGGAATCCGGCAAAGTGTTAGGTCTCCATCTGCTATAAAGAAAAGCCCCGTACAGAGTGTGGTGCAGGGTATATCACGCTCTAAAAGAAACCTGTTCACAGGTGAGTTCTGTGATGGCCTTCTCGAGGCACTGAACAACCATGCTCCATCTCCCCCTTCCCGCAACATAGACATACCAGGTCCTGTGAGGCAACACCCACAAGCAAAGAAATAGAAGCTAGCAAGGGGAAAATGTTTGTCACTCAACGATATACATGACAGACACTTCAAAGTCAAGAGCCAATCCTCTAAAGCAAACACTTTTGTGTCACCACGAAGCATATGAGCTGCTACTTTAGATTTGGCCTAGGATATGAATGGGCAGGAGCTTCTTCCCTTTCTGAGACGCCTCTGGCTCTGAATGATCCAAAGGCAAGGAGAAGGCAGGAGGCGAAAGAAGCCATTATGGTTTTAATGGTTTAATCCTCGGATATATGTTGTCAGCCTGGCCTACCTCCAGGAGCACTGAAAACCGCCAGCTCAAGCCAACACAAGCTCCAGCTAGGTTGACAGGCAGGGTAACAAGACACAGATTGTATAACCTAAGGAAAGCGCAAAGCCCTCAGCAGGGTTTTGCTCCCTGGGGTCCCAGCCTGAAAGCAGTAAGTGATACAGGCACCACGTGGACCAGCTCAGACACACAAACATGGAAGGTCTGCACATAACGATGGGGAAAGGTGCTGGAGCTAGAATTTTGTTTGGCACAGAGGACAGCCACAGATGTGTGGATTCTTTTGGGACCTGGAAAGTGGCCCCAGTCAGGACCTGGTGCAGCTTTTTCTTTGATTGCGGCTGTGGCTGTGAAACAGGAGGGTATGAGTGGCTTGCTTTGAATTCTGAGAGGCTTTGCTTTTCTGCAAGTTTTTCAGTTGGGCTTTTCTTCTTTAATGCCTTCAATTATCACAGTTCAGATGATTATATTCCCAGCACCTCCACCCAATAGCCACAAAAGTTTGGCATTTCCTGTACCTGCATAAAAAATGGCCTGGCAGTAGACTGGCTTTTCAGCTCCCCACCGCCTTTTTTTTTCCATCTGATGTAGGCTTTATTTCCCCCCACCCCCTCTCTCTAACTGCTAGAGAAACAAGAGATTACTGCAGATGGATGGAAATATTTTTTCCGCTTCAGCATTTGCTGTCAGAACCAAGTACTGGGAAGGTTCTCAGATGGTGTCTCCGGCAGCATGGAAATTCCCAAACCCATCTTAAATTATAATCACCTGGTCTCCAAAGAAACAGATCAAAGAAGGCGGCCTATTTTGAGAGCAGTCCCTTGACAGGGCCCTTGGAGGATTTTTTTTTTTTTTTTTAATTTGTTTCTGGCTGTGCTAGGTCTTCATGGCTTTTTCTACTTGCATTGAGTGGGGGGTACTCTCTGGTGGTGCAAAGGCTTCTCATTACGGTGCCCTCTCTAGTTGTAGAGCATGGGCGTTAGGGCACACAAGCCCGGTCGCTGCAGCGCACACACAGGCTTAGTTGCTCCTTGACATGTGGGATCTTCCTGGAGCAGGGGTCGAACCTGTGTCCCCTGCACTGGCAGGTGGACTCTTAACCACTGGACCACCAGGGAAATCCAGCCCTTGGAGTGCTCTCTGAGGCTCTCCCACTATTGGACTTTATCTTAGCCATTTGTGAGTCGTTCTCAACACACTAGTACCATTTCTTGTACATCATGAGATGAACACTTGGCAGCCTTAACATGTCCTGATATTCACAGCTACCAGGAGGTCTGTACGCTAACACTTATTAGAAGGGTCTCTGTCTGGAGGTGCTCGCACTCCAACAGGGAAAATATAAGACTTGCTCAGAAGAACTGGAAGCAAGAGATAAAGGGCAAATCAGTGGTAGAAAGTAAGTGTGAATTCAGAAGAAATGAAATAGTTAGAGAAGATGAGGAAGATGGTATGGAGGTAATGCCATCTGTGGTCATGAAAAAGAGATAGGGTTTTGAAAGCTAGGGAGACAGTATTCTTGGTATGAATAAATGCATCTAACAGCTGCCATACGTTCCACCACCACAACCCCTAGAAATAGCCATTGTACTATATGCCATACATATACCATCTCATTTCCCTTCCAAATTTGTAAGGTGGATGTTACTATCTCTATTTAAACTTGGAAGAAATGGAAGCTTTCAGAGGGTAATAGAAGAGCCAATAAAAGTGATCAGCTCTGATTCTAAAGCCTGTGCTCTTTGCGCCCTAATGCACAGCAGTTAGAAGGTCTACTTTCCTTGTCTGACACGGGGCATGAGAGCTTCAGAGTGGAGGTGAGGGGCGTGGGGTAGAAGGCACTGTTCACTCTGCAAGAGTAGCAGTGATAAGGGCAGTGGGAGCAAATGGTTGAAAGGGGCCAAGTTAGGGGACTTCCTCTGTGGCCTGGTGGTTAAGACTCCATGCTTCCAATGGTCAGGGAACTAATATTCCATATGCTGCAGGGCACAGCCAAAAATAAAATAACTAAAAAAGAGAAAAAAGACCAAGTTGGGAGAGAAACTCAAGAAGTTTCCATCAGTCTCCCATAGATGTAAAGTTATTAATTGTTTCTGGCTGGTGGTGGACGGGAAACTGGCTTCCTCTGCTTTTCAGCACCTTGGCCTCCTGGCGGTGGGCAACTGGCAAAGAAGAGGTTGCATTTACTTGTAAGCTTCTCCTCCCGTCCCTCTTCTCCCTGCCCAGCTCACTGTGCTCCTGGGGCTTCCCTCAGCTTCATCCAAAACCCCTTCTGAGCATCTGAGTGAAAGAGTTCTTCTGAACACTACAGAACTCAGCAGGAATGGCCCAGTTAACTCTGCCAGCACATTCTGGGAGGTTCTGATGGGCGGGTGTGGACCTCAGTCCTGGTTACCACTAAGAAGCTCAGACACATATGTGTCTCAGCTGCTAGGGGATGCGGATCCTTTCCCAACCCTGCTGCTAGGATATTCAAGGGGAGGTTCATCAGTAGGTGGTTTAAAATCAAAGATTTATATCAGAAACTTCCCTGCTGGTCCAGTGGTTAAGCCTCCATGCTCCCAATGCAGGAGGCATGGATTCAGCCCCTGATCAAGGAACTAAGATCACTCATGCCACTTGGCATGGCCTATATATATATAATTATTCCTCACTCCTGACTTGAGGGAATGGAAAGACCAGAAAAGCAAAGTGAATTTAGCACCTCTTATTTGCCGGCAACATTATACACTCATATTTTCACTCATAGAAACTTCTTAGAGCCCCATGGGGTGGGAATGATCCCATTTAATAGACTGGGAAATGCTGCCCATAAAATCCTAGTAACAAGTCCTGGTTACAAAGCTTGTAAGTGGTACCATCTAGTTTCAAATAGAAGTCTATCGGGTTCCCAGCCGACATGGCCTTCATACACTGCTGAAGCCCTTCTCGAGCTCATATGGATTGTTTTTGGCAACTGTGGCAATAATATATCTCCTGGGCAAGAAGTGGTACAGCCTCTAGCTGAGAAAGACTGGCCTGCTTTCTTCTGGGAGCAGGGATCCTAGCTTGAGTCCCACTGGCACTGATCCCAGGACGCAGGTTTAGCAGCTGGAAAGGAGGGTGGGGGCCTGTGTGTGCAAAAGGCCCTGGGAGTTTCCTGAGGGAATGAGCCTTGACAGCCACAGTGCTAAGGGCCAGGGCCAGGGCCCGAGGGGAAAGACATCATTCAGAGCTTTCATCTAGCTCCATTCCCTGTGGCCTCAGATGTGAGCCCTGAGTCCTGAAACTAGAATAAAAGAGCTAAGAAAAACTGCTGGGGCCTGAAGCGTGAAAGGAAGGCAGGGGTGCCTTTTGGCAAACAGGGTCAGTACAGCCAGCAGGAGTTGGTGTGTGGGGTCCCGCTGGCACAGAATGAAATGGCCTGAGTAGTTTGCCAGGCCAGTTTCTGAGTGAACCAGGAGAAACGCGGAGGGACATTGGTCTCTGTCTCCACACACTGCAGCCCTAGAGGCAAAAGGTAGTGAAGGTGCTGTTGTGGGCGAACAGGAAAATGGCAGCCTGGGAGGACTAGCTTTGGAAACACACCTGAGTCACCTCTGGGTGAAGCACTTACAAGAGGGTGGGAGAGCTGGGCAAGGTCTTGTTGGAGACTCTTGGGAACCATAAGTTACGCAGATTTAAACCATGTTAATTATGCTGCAAGCGTGTTCTTCAGACCAAAGAGAGAAAGCTTCTTTTCCTCCTCCTCTCCTTGTAACAAACATTTGAGCACCAGCTAGGAACTGGGTATAGACCAGACTCTAGAGATACTGAAAGAGCTAAGGGAGGGTCCCTGTAAGCGAGTGTTTGCCATCTGGGGGAACTCAGTGAAGTAATTAGCAAATGTAACGCAGGAGGGCAAGTGGTGATGGGATGGTCACGCTGGCATCCACCCCTCTCAGAACAGAACAACCTCTCGCACCTTTGCATGGGACCTCCTGGTGACCAGTGGGAGGGCGGTTCAAGACATGAAGGAAGATGAGCTATGTCGTTATTCAGTGAGAGACAATGGACTTCTCAGCTAGTGCTAAAGGTAATCAGAACCTTTCACATGGATGCCTGAAAGACCTCCATGAAGTCAGCTTTCCAGGTCAGCAGGACTGACACAGGGACCTCTTATAACTGCACCGATTTCTGTGTCCTTTGAGCATCAGCGCAGTACCATGCCCACCACAAGTATGTGCAGTGTTTGACTTCCCATCTTTGAGCACATGCTCCACCCTTCCTTCCCAGGTTTAATTTTCAACACCCTATCACACAGCATCCCAATAACAGAAAAAAGAATGGCAGCATTCCACCCCCTTCTCAGCTGTACTGCTTTTCTCACCACTGAGCATGGGTCTTGACGTTGTCCTGAGTGGCCGGGCACAAATCCAGATGCAGAATCAGCAATGGCCTCTGCCCACTGGGCTTAAACTCTTAAGTCTGAGCATTAAGGAAACATCTAAGTGCGTAATCACAAGAGACAAAGCCAGTCTTATCCGGCAAGAACTGAACGTGTCTGAACGAAAGAAGGAGCGAGCCTAACACGAAGCCATTTCCCTTTGTTGTAAAACAAGACAATTCAATAAACATGACATCAGGGGAAGGTGCCCTCTGGAGAAGGCAGAAGCCTCTTTCACATTGATGATGTTATCAGGATGCAACGAGAGTTGCATCTTGATTTCCCTTTTTTTTCTGTTTGCAAGAGCTTTTTATTTTTTTTTCAAGAACGGATTTCTCTTTTTATCCCCCTGAAACATTATCCTCACTTCTTACTAAAAACCTTATTTGTTGCCGCTTGAGCAGGCTGGTCCCTTCCCTGTCCACACTTTAGCAGTTAATATATTTGTACTAGTTTGTTAGAGCTGCTGTAACAAAGTACTGCAGACTGGGCAGTTTGAACAATAAATATTTACTATCTGGAGGCTAGAAGAACTATCTGCTATCAAGGTGTTGGCAGCGTTGGTTCTGCCTGAGAGCTGTGAAGTATGGAACTGTTCCAGGCCTCTCTCCTTGGCTTGCAGATGGCCTTCTGTGTTTCCACATTGTCTTCCTGCTATGGTATCCGTATCCACACTTCTTCTTATAAGGATACCCGTCATGCTGGAGGAGAGCCCATTCTAATCATCTCTTTTTAACTTCAGTACTTCTTTAAAGACCCTGTCTCCAAGTAGTATCTCATTCTGAAATACTGGGGACCATTTCAATGTATGGATATTTTTGGGGTGGGGAGGTAACACAATTTGACCCATAACAATCTTCTGTAGAGATGGCTTTCTGATGGGTTTCTGGAAGACAGTATTTAGTTCCTCAGTTAGTTTGCAAATTCTACCAACATCATTCATTTCCATTTTCACAGAACTTAACAGTGAGTTAACAAAAATTGTAAGCTCCAGGAAAACCACAATTTGAAAAGATACATGCCCTTCAGTGTTCAATGCAGCACTGTTTACAACAGCTTAGACAAGGAAGCAACCTAAATGTCCATCAGCAGATGAATGGATGAAGAAGATGTGTTACATACATACAATGGACTATTACTCAGCCATACAAAGAATGAAATGACGGCTTTTGCATCAGCGTGGAAGGACCCAGAGATTATCATACAAAGTGAAGTCAGAGAAAGACAGATGTCATATGATATCACTTACCAGTGGAGTCTAAAAAATCACACGAATGAACTTATTTACAAGACGGAAACAGACTCACAGACATAGAAAACAAATATTACTAAAGGGAAATTATGCTACTAAAAATGTTACTAAAGGGAAAAGGTGGGAGGGGAGAAATAAACTGGGAGTCTGGGGTTAACACACACACACACAACTATATATAAAATAGATGATCAACAGGGACCTACTGTATAGCACAGAAACCTCTACTCAGCGCTCTGTAATGCCCTATACGGTAAAAGAACCGGAAGCAAAACAGATGCATGTGTATGTATAACTGAACTGGGACTTCCCTGGTGGCTTAGTGGTAAAGAATTCACCTGCAATGCAGGGGATGTAGGTTCGAGTCCTGGGTTGGGAAGATCCCCTGCAGAAGGAAATGTTTACCCACGCCAGCATTCTTGCTGGGAAATCTCACAGACAGAAGAGACTGGCATGTTATGATCCATGGGGTAGCAAAATAGTTGGATACAACTTAGCAACTAAACAACATAACTGAATCACTTTGCTATACACCTGAAACACAACACTATAAAATCAACTATACTCCAATACAAAATAAAAATTAAACAAAAAATTTCTAACTTTCATGAGAGAAGAGATTGTGCCTGTCTCATTAACCACTATTTACCCCTAGAACAGTATCTGCCACAAACTAGGAATGTATTAAATATGAGACAAATGAATAAAAGGACCAGAAAGTTCCATACTGGGAATTACATTCCTCTGACCTCCCTGAGACTCATCTTGCCTTTACGAAACAATTTAATGTCGGTTTTCGGTATAAGAGGAAATACTTCTGTATGGTTGTTAAGCCTGAAAACTTGTAAATATGTTGCCTCAGCAATGGAAGTAAACACATGCTAGCACTCCATCAGGCAGGCAAAAATACGCTTTGAGTGTGAGTGAATAACATTCTGATTATATAGTTCACCAAGGAAGTCAGCTCAGCTTAGCACCAATTTTGACTGCATCAAGGTCAAACTGGGCACTTAGAACTAAGGTCTGTCCTCTCAGCCACCATGATGTTCTTCAGGCCCATATATCCCACGTCATATCTTCAGAATATTCCACTCACTCTTTGCCATCTCAGCAGAATTATCCTGGAAATACTTTAAAGCAATGGATTACACAAAATGACCTCCCATGAGTCCAATTTTGGCCACCTACAAAGGCAGATGGGTCCCAATCCGTAGCAGGAATTCAAGTGAAGAATCAGCCCCATCATTACTTAAGGTCCTTGCTACGTGGGTATATTTTGAGTAGAATTTTCAAAATAACATATAATTATTGATATAAATATGCATATGTTTTGTGCATGGACAGATGTAGCTATATTTATATGCATGTATTTGTAAATACATGTTTTAACGTATCATGTGTTCATTGCAGCTTCTACTTCATTACCCCCATTCCAAAATTTCCCATCAAGAGAGCCAAGGGAATTGGGAATCAGCATCCACAAGATGTGAAACCACCAAATGGAGCTAGAAGAGGCAGCGGCAGTTACAGCAAAGAAGGACCCGAGTCCCTGGTTATGTCGATCACTGTGATATGCTCCCAGCTCCGTCCATGTGATGGATGGGTCTGTAATTTGCTGTTGCTGTTATTCTGGCACACATTTGCAGAAACAAACTCGTTCATGGTTCCCCTGCTGAAAGCTCAACCATCCGAGTGCCACAGGAAACAGACTTTGGCATTTTAGCTGCTCACAGACTGGGTCATCCATAAAAGTTTAATTTTCTAAAAATATTCAGTGAGGTGCTTTTCCTGAATGAGATGGTTTCTGGCTCATGAGCGTATTTATTCGAGTAAATAGGAGGAAGATCGGTAAGTCAGGAATCTAATCAGCTATCATGCAGTCCATCTGGTTTAATTAGCGAGTCCAGCAGCTCACAGGCACCTTTTTAGTAAAAGGCTTCATTACCAGCTCCCTTAAAGGCAGAGGTGCTTCTGAATGTGGTTTCAAATGCTTGCCTTGTTCCCTGCCTCCAGAGAGCCCCTTATCAAATTCCCATCACTGAACAACTTGAGACACATCACAGCATGCTTCTAAAGGGCATGCCAATGGAAGTAAATGTGGCCTACAGGAACCCCATGAACCATCACGGCTGGTCCCTCCGTTTATCTGATCAGCATCAATTAACTAAGCATGCACTGGACCCTACTCTATGCCAGGGATTGTGTGAATGAGGCTTGGACCAGCTCTGGTGGGGGTGACAAGTGTGTCAACAGATGATTTCTAATTGCACACTAGAATAGTGAGGTAGCCCCAGGCATGTGACCTGATGAAGGTCTGACCTGACTCCGGACAGATAACTGGCAGCACGTATGCACAGGAGAGTGAGGAAGATTCCTAACCAACAGTTCTTAAACCTAACCATGAACCAAATCCACTTGGAGAGCTTGTTCAGGTATAGATTGCTGGGCCCTACCCTTGGGTTTTTTAATTTAGGAGGTCTGGAGTGGGGCCACAAGAGTCTGTGTTTCTAACAAGCTTCCCACTGACTCTAATTCTGTCGGTTCAGGAACTGTGCTTTGGGAAAGGCCAGCAGTTCTCAGCCTGGGTTCACAGTGGAACCACCAGGAATTTCAACAACTACTGAACGCTTGGATCTCCTCTCTAGAGAGTGTCCTAATCAGTTTGGTATCCAAATTGGACATCAGAGATTTTGAGCATTTGTATTTTAAGAATTTCAAACCACAGAAAAGCTACAATTATGGTACAAATACCTTTTTTTACTGAACAATTTGGAAAGAATTATTGATTTGGTGTCCCATCTTTTTATCTGATCAGCATCAATTAACTAAGCATGCACTGGACCCTACTCTATGCCAGGGATTGTGTGAATGAGGCTTGGACCAGCTCTGGTGGGGGTGACAAGTGTGTCAACAGATGATTTCTAATTGCACACTAGAATAGTGAGGTAGCCCCAGGCATGTGACCTGATGAAGGTCTGACCTGACTCCGGACAGATAACTGGCAGCACGTATGCACAGGAGAGTGAGGAAGATTCCTAACCAACAGTTCTTAAACCTAACCATGAACCAAATCCACTTGGAGAGCTTGTTCAGGTATAGATTGCTGGGCCCTACCCTTGGGTTTTTTAATTTAGGAGGTCTGGAGTGGGGCCACAAGAGTCTGTGTTTCTAACAAGCTTCCCACTGACTCTAATTCTGTCGGTTCAGGAACTGTACTTTGGGAAAGGCCAGCAGTTCTCAGCCTGGGTTCACAGTGGAACCACTAGGAATTTCAACAACTACTGAACGCTTGGATCTCCTCTCTAGAGAGTGTCCTAATCAGTTTGGTATCCAAATTGGACATCAGAGATTTTGAGCATTTGTATTTTAAGAATTTCAAACCACAGAAAAGCTACAATTATGGTACAAATACCTTTTTTTACTGAACAATTTGGAAAGAATTATTGATTTGGTGTCCCATCTTCCCTGCTTTAGAGTGTATATTTTCTTCCAAACAAGAACACTCTCCTACATACTCACAAATCAATATCAAACAAAACAAAACACGGATACATTATGATTATTCAAGCTTTGCCAAATGTTCAAAATAAATGTTTTAATATTTATTTTTTTGGCTGCCCCAGGGCCCGAGTGGCAGCATGAGGGATCTTTTGTTGCAGGGCATGTGCTGTGTAGTTGTGGCTTCCACGCTCGCTAGTTGTGGCATCCCAGCTCCAGATCAGGAATTGAACCAGTGTTCCCTGCACTGCAAAGGGAATTCGTAACCACTGGAACATCAGGAAAGTTCCCCACTCCCCCAATTTTTAATTGCAAAAGAATCTAGTTCAGATTACACGTTGCCTTTAGTTGTCATGTTTCTATTTAGTTGCCTTTATTCTGCCAAAGGTTCCCAGTCTCTCCTGAACATTCACACCTTCAGAGATGACAAGCCAGTTATTTTGTAGAAATATCACTTAGTTTTGGTTTATCTGATGTTTTCTCACGATGGGACCCATTAGACACCTTTGACAGGGCAATCACAGTCGTGTGTGTGCCTTCTTACTATAACCTACAAGGTAGTACCTGGTTTCTCTTTGCCCCAATATTGATAATGTCCACTGAAGGGGGTGACTGCTAGGCTTCTCCTCTGTAAAGGTACTCATTTTCCTTTTGTAATTCATCAGTCCTTTGTAGGGAGGTGCTTTGAAATTATGTAAATATCCTATTCATCATTAAACTTTTAATTTACTCATTGAGCATGAGCTCACGGTTTCTTAGTTTGTTCAGTAGGTTATACTGTTCCTATCATTATTTGTTTGAGGCCAATGGGAACCTTTTAATCTGGCTCTGATTCCTGGTTTTTCTAAATCTTGCCAGTCAGTTCTAATGTGCAGCCAAGGTTGAGAACTACTTCTGTAGATAGAACCAAGTTTCATATTCAGAGGACTGAAGATAGTGAGCACAGCTTCAGGGAACTGCAAGGTTTCAGCATGACTGGTGGGCAGGATGGAGATGGGGTGGAGTGGCAAGAGATTTAGGGTTCATTTGGGCCCTGTCATCATCATCCCATCATCATCCTTTCCAGCAGTGAGATCCTAGGACTTCCCTGGCTGTCTAGTGGTTAAGACTCTGTGTTTCCAATGCAGGTTCGAGCCTTGGTTGAGGAACTAGGATCCTGCACACTGTGCAGTGTGGCCAAAATAAATAAGTAAAATAGATAAAAGTCTCATTAAAACAACTAAAAAAATCCAATGATGTCCTATCCCTCTGTGTACATGAGGCTGTAAGCCCATACATCATGGAAGTGCTGCCTTGCAGTTAAGAGCACAGACTTTAGGCAAAGGGGTTTGAGTTCCTGCTCTGACACTTCTTAACAATGTAACCTTGAGCTTGTTACTTACTATGGACTGAATGGTCCCCACACTGACCCCAAATTCTTATGTTGAAGCCTTCACCTGCAGGGTAGCTGTATTTAGACAGGGCGCCTCCAAGGAAGTAAAGTTAAATGCAGTCCCGGTGGTGGGACCCTGACCCTAGGAGACAGTATCCTTACAGGAAGAGATACCAGACCTTGCTGTCTCCCACCTGTCCACCCCTAACCATGCTCCTGCACAAAGAGAAGGCCACGTGAGCATTCAGCAAGATGACTGCCAGCTGTGAGCCACAGAACCCTCAGGATGAAATCTACCCTGATGGCACCTTGATCTTGGATGCTAAGCCTCCCAAAATGTGAGAAATAAACTCCTGTTAAGTCACCCATTCTATGGTGTTTTGTTTTGGTAGCCCGAGCAAACTTATCTGACCTAAGTCTGTTTCCCACCTTAAAAAAAAAAAAAATTAATGGTCCTACCTCCTGGAGGTCTGATGAGGTTTAAATAAGAAGAAAACATCAAGTAC
This sequence comes from Oreotragus oreotragus, assembly GCA_006410675.1. NCBI lineage: Eukaryota > Metazoa > Chordata > Mammalia > Artiodactyla > Bovidae > Oreotragus > Oreotragus oreotragus. The sequence goes on from SJYX01010752.1 coordinate 192,457, forward strand.
TTAGCACAGTACTGCCTTTGAGTTATTTCTATTCCTTGACGCATCCTCAGGCACACCTAGCAAATTCCCACTCCCCTGCCTTTTTCTACAATCAGGTCAGCCCCACAAACACTGTCTGAGCAGGCCCCTACTGTGTGCCAGCACTGTACTAGGCCCAGCGATACAGAATACAACAAAACACTGCCTCAGGTCCAAATCCAAGAGTGAAAAGCTGCCCACTGCTGCCCTAGGTCAGGAGTTGTTTCAAATTCCATCTATAGTAAAGAGTCTGACTCACTATGGTTTGAAACCTGTCTCAAAGCTTTGGCCTAATGAGAAAGAGAGTAAATCATATGATGAGACAATCTTCCATACACTCCCTTGGTTTTCTTATATTCATATGGTTACAAAGTTCTCCCCCAGCTTACTAGTAACTAGTTCAAGGCCTGCAAACTAATAGAGGTCTTTTTTTTTTTTCCTTGCCTGTTAAAGAGAATTTTATTCCCCCCAACCTCCCATGTGTTGGTCTGAGATACGAGATAATGACACTGTAAAGTGAAAGCAACTTTAAACCAACTATCAAAAGTAGAAACGCCTTGCTGTGCTCCACTGACATTCAGATGGGAGGACAGAAAAATTCCTGAGCCGCAAGCAAACATGGCTTACAGCAAGTGACTCATGTTAGAAAAACCACGGTTATAACTTTATACCTCCTCTGGGGGTATAAACAAAAAAGTAACTTTCAATTTTTTTTTTAGTTGAACTAAGTTAAAATGAAGGAGTCAAAATAAAGTTTGATGAGATAAAACTCTTCAGAGTGCCAAATTTTGCCTGTAGTTCATATTTAAGCATTAAAAGGAAGTAACGCATTAGACCTTCCAGCTTTGGCTCAGGTTATTTTCATGCAGGCCTGCTCTTCCGATCTCTAATACTCCATATGTATCTCTCTTACCATTGACTCCCGATTTCCTCCAGGACTGAGAGATTTTCTAGTATAAGCCCTATTTAGTTCTGTCCTTACGAAAGGGATCCCTGCTGGTGGCCCCTGGGGCCCAGCATGAAGCAGGTCTGTACTTCCCCCTCCCGGACTTTAGGAGCCCCTAACTTCAGCGGGAGGCTGGACACATTGCCAGGGGCAGCAGATGTCCACCATCCAGCCTATGGGTTGGGACACACTGGGCTTTCCGCTTTCTGCTGGAAATCCCCACTCTCTATGCTTTTTCTCAGTATCTTTGTGATTGTTTTCCCTGTTCCATTGCAATTCTTCAATTTTCTCTCCTCTTTTATCATTCTTGACCTCAGAACTAGCTTTTCTATTTATAGCCAGCAAGCTCCCTCTTCTTCCTTCTTTAAAGTATTTCTGCAAACCTCTGAAACCTCTTCCACAAATATGAACGGTGGATCAAAGACCCTGAAGAGTCTTTCACCAAGGAGTCACATTCTCCTTTCTTGCAGACTTAGGTAAGAATTTTCAGGAGAGACCTGTATGCTATTTTAGTTCATCGACAGGACTTGCTCACATTGGGCCAGCAAGGAGGCTTGGCGCTCTTGGCATTGCCTCTCCCACCACTGGGCAGCCTGTGCCAGGGCAGTGGTTTACAAACTGGGTTCTCTGGAACCTGAAGCCTCCTTGATGGTACCCTCTAGGCCAAGAATGAGAAGTAGAAGGGCAGGAGAGAAGAGTGGATGGGGATCATGCCGCCTATTCGTGCTTCAAACACAGATGCTCTGCTTTTATCGGCCTCAAAAAAAAAAATTTTTTTTTAAAGATTCCAGTGGAAATAAAAATAGTTTCGCTGCTAAAATATTTTGCAAGCCACTGGAAGAGTGGGAAAGCATATAGCCAGACAGGTTGGTTGAATGGTGACACACATTTCCTTTAAAAGTAGATGGAACTTGCCTGTTGGAAATAGCCAAAGATCACTTGGAGTCAAAACTGGTGAAAAGATACATGAGCACAAGGAATAAAAAAGCGGATTATGGCCAATGATATGAAAGTACTGTACATGTGGGCAGTACACAAAGTATCCCTCTAGTAGAAAGAATCCTAACCAAGCATGTGTGACATCGCTGGAACAAGTACGGAAACTGACCCAATAAGGTAATGGTGTTGTTTAGAATGCATTCACTTACGTAAATTTTCCTATTGGTCATGAGTATGGCTGTGTATGTGTGTATTTAGTCTCACTACTTTACAATCACAGTTCAGGATTTCTCTAGATAGTCTTTGGGGAAAGAAGGCCCGAGTGTTTAGTCTGGGTTCAAATGCTGCTCCAAAAGTTATGAGCTGTATGACTCCAGAAAAATTATTTAACCTCTCTCAACCCAGTTTCCTCATCTGTAAAGCAAAAACAGTATCACTTAATTTATGAGGGTTTTTTGTGGAGGTGTAAATGTGGTAAAACACGTTAATGCCTCAGCAGCCTAGGGCCAGGCACAAGGTAAGTTCTCTTAATATTTGTTGTTCTTGCCATTATTGTTATTATGATCATGATCATTATCCTCTGACCTGAGGATTCTCTACCATATCTAACCAGCTTTCTCAAGAATCCTCATCTTTCTTTAGATAATAGATGAGGCCCTATTTTCATAGATTAAACAGAATTAAAAATGGAGGCAGCTTTGCTAAAATCATCACATGACTCATAGGAAATCTGGGATTAGAACTCAAAAGTAGAGGCAGTTTGAGCAGCTGGGCAAGGGAAGGACATAAATTAAAGCCCTACCCACCTTGTCTCAGTGGGTGGAGATGTGAAAGAGCATCAGGAAGGTTCTGGAAAGGAATGTGGAAGATGACAAAACATGAGAGAATTTTAGAATTACAGGTTTACTGACTGTCAAAGGGAGATCTGTGAGAGCCCTCCCTCCAGTCCATATAATAGTATGGCCCAGAGAGGTTAAGTTACTTGCCTAAGGTGACACAGCTCATTGGTAGAAGAGCAGGATAAAAGCTCCTACCTCCAGTTTCAGGGGCCACTGACTTTTCCCGGCCACCTGCCCAGTTTTACTCAGAGTGGTGTCTCTGTGAACTGCCACTGCCTATAAGGGACGAGCGGCAGAGGGTGGGCAGCCTTAGCCTGCTGCTCTGAAAATGCTCTGATTTTTCAAGTGTGCAGCCTCAAAGCACAGCCTGCAGTTCTTCTGTCTCACCTTCTACTAAAAAACGTTCACTCTGAAACTTGTAACAGCAGTGACCTCTGACAGACCGGCACATCCCAGCTGTTAACATTCTTCTGCTTACAACAGAAGTTGCCCTTAAGACCCTTGTAGCCAGGCCTGGAGAGGGGGTGACCCTGTCAGGGCTGGGCCTCAGGAAGAACAGAGAGCAAAGTCACCTTGGCTCTGAGGGACTGGGAACCACTGGCCACTCAGTCCAGCTTCCTGCCTCCTCTCCATCCTGTACCTATGCCTTACAGATATAAGATGCTGCCCCTGGCCAATCCAGAGAGAGACCCTTCTGTGTGGAATCGATCTCAGCAATCAGCAACAGGAGCCATTGTACAGGGGACTTACTCCACCCACCCCTACCTGCAGGACCCTGCATTTCACACTTCTTTTCATTGATTTCCTTTAGCCAGCAGGCTGCTACTTGAGTCACAGAACTAAGTGACCCAGATGAAGATCCCTTTGGAGAAAGAGTGTGGACAGCCTGGGAGGCTGATGCCCATGACCTGATCCCCCATGGAAAGAGCACCAGGTCCCCATGACTCACCTCGGAAACCTCTAATGAGCTTGGGTTTCACTCCTTTCAGGCTATCAGGGAACTATGGTGGGAAGTGTGCCAATAGGATCCATACCTGAAAACCCCAGAGCAGCTTCTCACCAGCTTCCCTTTGCCAGCTCATGTGGATCAACCTGCTTCACCTCTCGAGTTCCTTGTCTATTAACGAAGGAAAATGTCTGCCTTATCCATCTCTCACCACCCCCTCCCCATTTTTAGGTTGTGCTGGGTTTTTGTTGTGGCGCATGGGATCTTAGTACCCTGACCAGGGACTGAACCTGTGTCTCCTGCACTCTTAACCACTAGACCACCAGACAAGTCTCAAACCTCTCCTCTTTACACAGCCACCAGGAGACTGGGGACAGAAGGCTATGTCCTACTAAGGGAAGTGTTACTGGCCCCCTGGGAAGCAGGGAAGTTATTCACTCTGTGCTTTACCTTTGTGGTTTCTGAGTTATCAAGACCCTTGAGAGTCAAAATATGTGAGAAACACAGCCTACTAAAGACCTCATTTGGAGAAGGAAATGGCAACCCACTCCAGTATTCTTGCCTACAGAATCCTGTGGACAGAGGAGCCTGGTAGGCTGCTGCCCATAGGGTCGCACAGAGTCAGATACAACTGAAGAGACTTAGCATGCATGCATGCAAAGACCTCATTTACTCCACATGCACTGAGTCTGGTCTCTGTCCCAGGTTCTGTGCAAGGACACAAGTGGGAAGAAATCACAAACCAGGCCTCCAAGGATCCTTGGATTAACAGCAGCATTATGTGACTTAAATGGAATGTCTCATCATATGGACAACCTCTCCTCTTAGACCAGGGCTGAGGGGACCAAGGCACCAGGAACACTTTCCTGGAGGAAGGGAATCTCGAAGGTAGTTTGAGATTTGCCAGGATTCAGCCTGTGGATAAGGGGAGGTGGCTCCTCTCGGCACTGGGAAGAGGACAGGAAAGGCTGACCTGTCTGGGCCAGGCGCAGGTGGTGGTGTGAGGCTGGGCTGGCTGAATGGGTATTGGGCCTGGAGAGGGCAGGCCAGAGAGGTAGCCCTGAATCCACCCGTGGAGGAGAATGTGGGGAGAGGGAAACCAGCGGGATTTCAACAAGGGGAGTGTCACTCTGTGGGGAGAGGGGAGGGAGGAAGAGAACAGGGCAGGGTGCTTACATACTGCCTGTGGGTGCCCCTTGGAAACTGCTACCCTGATCTGGGCAAGGAGCAATGAGGCCTCAACAGTGCAACCCATCACGGCACAGAGTAGCGAAGACAGGAGGATATTAAGTCAGGTCAGAAAAGAGGAAATGAGCAAACCAAGCAGTGGATTCCTGTTTCTACATCACCTGGCCTGTCAAGTCTCTTCCCAGGCTAAGTTTTGCCAAGGACACAGCATCTTCCTGGGCTTGTCAATAAACCATTTTTAAAAAATAGCTTATTTATTTATTTAGCTGTACCAGATCTTAGTTGTGGCGTGTGGGATCTAGTTCCCTGACCAGGGATCAAACTTGGGTCCCCTGCATTGGGAGCATAGAGTCTTAGTCACCGGACTACCAGGAAATCCCTTTCAATAAGTTCTTACAGAACTTCCCAAAGGAACCTATTTCTGGTTTGCCATACTCAAATGACAACTAAGAAAAGCTGGTCCCACCACTCACTATGAAAACCACTGAAACAAACATGTGGGACCACATTCTGGATATGAGGAGTGTATGGAACGTGGGTCACCCGTGATGAAACATCTCTGCAGCCAGGCTAAGCTGGTTTCTGGGGCAAACTTACTCTCATCTAGGAAGCAGGGAGGAGAATGCCTATGTCTAAAAACTCAGAGGATTAAAAAAGGGAATGGTTGAAAGTAACAAAGATGGTGCCAGGCAGGGTGCCAAATATGTGGCCTCCAACATAGTTCCCTGATGGTTACATGGCTGGCATGTGTCCCCTCTTAATTCCCAGTTTCTGCCACCACTGATAAACACACACACAAACCTATTTCATCTCCCACTTTTTCAACAGTTGGGGCCTACAGTCTGAGAGGTTTTCTGGGGTGGGGCCTTTTCAGAGGCCTTTGACTCCCACAATACCCGCCCGCCCCTTCTCCACCCCTGAGCAGGGGTTAGCTGGGGTGATGGGATCAGTTGGAAGGATTCATGTAATCCCTTCCTTCTTTAAGGTACCTTCTGATCACTGAGCAATTAATCCACCACCCAGCCCAGGGAGGCCAGAGCGGATTGCCATTCCACTAATGAGGTTGCTGAGCTGTGGCTCTAATCTGGGATGGGCCAGGTGGGAGCTTGGC